>WBMZ01011127.1:0-77716 GCA_013400975.1 Atrichornis clamosus
GGGCGGGGCAGCGCGAGCCCGCCCCGCCCGCTGACGTCACGCCGCGGTGAAGATGGCGGCGGGCCCGGACCGGGAGCGAGACCCGCGCCCGCCGCTCTGAGCGCCCCGGGCCCGCCACCATGAGCTGCTCGGCGGACGCCGTGAAGGACAAGCTGCTGTGGAATGTGAAGAAGGAGGTGAGGGCGGAGGCGGCCCGGGGCTGTGCGGCGGTCAGAGCCCCGCGTTCGGGGGCTCCCTCCCCGGGGGGCTGCGGACCCTGCGCCGTGTGGGGAACGCCCTGATGCTCCGGGCGGGCGGACGGGGCCGGTTCCCTCGGGAGGGAGCGGAGGTTTGTCCGTCGCAGCCTTGCGACTGTGGCTGGGCTGTCACCGACGACGCTCCGCTCGGCCAGGCTGGCGCCTCTGCCGGGGCGATGCTGCTCCGGGAGAGCCTTGGGGCGATTTTCCCAAGCGCACCTGGAGCAGGGACTGCGCTCCTGGGGCTCCGCGGGGCTCCTGCTGCGGCAGGAGCCTGCCATCGGCTCCTGCTCCCTTTCCCGGGGCTTGTGTTTCCCGTAATACTCGTATTTTATGACTTTTTTTTAGCTGTAAGCTTTAGAGGAGAAAGGGGGGAAATCGGCGATAAGAAAGGTGTTCCGAAGGTACCCTGGGGTGTGCCGAGCTGGCTCCCAGGTGGCAGAGCCCTGGCACAGGTGCCGCTGGTCTGGCCCCGGCACCTGCGCCTTGGGAAGGGTTAATTCGGGTGCCTGTTCCTGCACACACCTGTGTGACATTGCCGTGCTGGCGCTGTCGGGGCCGTGTGTGCACAAAGAACCCAGCCCCCGCACCGAGCGGGGCGGCGGTGCTCGGTCACGCTCGCGGTGGGGCTGGTGCCACTTCGTCCTCGCCAGGTGCTCCGTGTCCGGTGGGAGGTGCTCGGCACGAGGGACGGAGTTCCCGCTGCGGTGGCATCGCTCTGGAGCAGCTCCTGCCGCAGAGCAAGGCTCCTGCGGAGGGTCCCTGCCGAGGTGCTGTGCGAGGGGATGCCTGTGGTGTGCACGTGCACTGGAGCACGGACATCTCGGAAGCGCAGTCCAGGTGGAACTCTCTGCTGAGTGAGCGGCCACCTCTCCCCCTGCACCCAAATACTGTGTTTTGTGGTTTTGTG
The DNA here is from genome assembly GCA_013400975.1 of Atrichornis clamosus. Classification (NCBI taxonomy): domain Eukaryota; kingdom Metazoa; phylum Chordata; class Aves; order Passeriformes; family Menuridae; genus Atrichornis; species Atrichornis clamosus. The sequence goes on from WBMZ01011127.1 coordinate 1,147, forward strand.
GCACTGGCTGTGTGACAGGTGCACGTGGCTGCCTGTTCTTACACAGCAGTGAAGTGAAGGTGTAATGCTTATCCATCACAGCAATAACAAGTATTTTAAGCAGGTATCTGTGCTCCTTCTCCTTTCCCTCCCCAGCTCACTGCTGGGGAATCAGCAGCAGCCGGAGAGCAGGAGTCATCAAAGCTCAGTTGAAAAGTTGTCGCTGTGGCCGAGGTTCCTGAGCCTGACTCGGGTGTCCTGATGTTCATGAGGGTTGAAATCAGAACACGTCAGGTGTTTCAGTCAGCGTGGGGAGTGTGGAAGGGGTAGAGCAGGGACAGACGTGTCAAGAGGGATCTGTATGTGGAGTGACAGGACCATGTCCCAGGATGACCCAGCCAGCACCTGGCTGTGGGCAGGTGGTACCTGCTGCATGCAGCCATGAACCTGCCATTTCAATTAGAAATGTTAGCTTAAACTAGAACCTTTAAGCCAAGGCATTGTGAGGTTTTATTTAGAAGTGGGTGCACTTGCTTTCCTGAGTAAGGCTTATATATATATAAATAAATCTGAGAAATATTTTCCAAGTCTGAACATTGCAATCTTGTGCTAATGTATGAGATGTAAAGTGAAATGGATTTTCATGATCCAAGCCAGCTTAAGCTGAGGAGAACAAGTGGTGTGTAATTAAAAAAATCTGAGGCTAATTTGTTTTTAAAGTCTCTAAAATGTTTTTAATTGAACTCTGGCTTTTAAACGACTTGAATAATGCTGGGGAGTGTTATTTGTACCTTCTGTGTCATCTGCATTTTTGTTTTGTCTCTGATTTGTTCTTTTCCTCTCCAAATCCTTACGAATGCTCTTTTAGAGCATTTATGGTGGCTTGGCTTTTTGGGGGTTAGCCAGAGCTTTCCAGCCTAAAATAGCCATGAGAGCTTTTGGTGTTTATGATCAGATTGAGGTAGCACCCCATACCTGTGCCCTCACAGAGATGTAGAAGGGCCCCTGTCTGTGCTCACAGTAAGAACATGGGCTCAGGAGGCAGAAAGAGACACTGCGATGGAGATTTTATTTGTCTTAAATAATCAATTGACGGAGGCAGAATTGAACACAAGCCACTAGTAACCACCCACCAGATGATGCTGCCCTTAATGATTGTAATTAACTTTCCAATAGAATTTTCAACCTCATTTTTTATCCTGTGTGACTTTTCACACAGCCACTTCTGCCTGCTTGTTGTGTTCTGGTGGCTGTTCTGGGAAAACCTGACTCGTCCATGTCCATTCTCAGAGCCTTTGTTCCCTTCCCTTGTCCTTTAAACCCAGGCTCTACTTCCTGTTGAACTATTTTCCCATAACCTTAATATCTAAGGGAGTTCAGAGGCAGCAGATTCTTTCTGTGTGCTGTTTCACCAAGCCTGTTAAAATTCAGTTGTCTTTGCAAAGTATAAAATGGTTGTCTCCAAAGTCACTTGGTGCAAAGTGTTTAGTTCATTTTGCCTCAATCTCTCAGCTAAAACTTCTGCATTTTTCCTTTGGGAAATTTAATGCTGTTTGCTTTTCCTCAGATGGACTTTCAGTTCCCACTGGTAGGGAATGTATTTTGTTGACTCTCACAGAAATGAAGACATGTAATGTGTTTAGAAAATGTAACTCTGCTGGGATTCATGCTGAGGCCGCTTGGAAGTTCACGTTTCAAGCATTTATCTCTCTCAGCAGGAAAATCTGTTGTGACAAACAGACTCATAAAACAGGCTTTTCTCTGGCCATTTCCTTCTGCCTCCTGAAATGGAGGGTTTTGCCATTTCTGGGTTTAAACACAGAATTTTCTAGCTGTGAAACAAACAGGATAACAATAACCTTAGCAGTTCTACCCTGAAAGATTTCAGAGCACTGTAGAAACTCAATTGCTCAACTTGCAACTGAAATGCGACGACTTCTGAGCAGAAAGACCGTAGTTATTGAACAGCTTTTACTGACACCACCCAGTCTTTCTTCGGGAGTAAGAAGGAGTCAGTGCAGCAGGAGCTGTCGATAAAGGAGGTGAGCAGTAGCTGCACAAGCTAAAAAAGACTTGGGTGCTGGACGTTAGGTTTTCTCCTTTGAGGAAAAAATGCTCTGGGCTTTAACTGTGGTCCTAGTTATTCTGGTATGCTATGAGCATTATTCTTCACCACTTTTAAAGCTTTCTTAAAATGTAAAAAAATTAAACATGAAGACATTTCTCTTGTGTATTTCTTGGGTGGAACTTATTTAATAATCCATGTGGTATGATGTATGTGTGATGTTTGACTGTTTCTGAAAGTTTTGGCCATTGTAGGCTGTGGGAGAAAGAGCAGTGATCCACCATCCACGTACTCATGGTGGAAATGTTGAGCAGCTTCTCTTTGAGGAGTTTGTTTTGCTCTATCTGGATAATGCCACCAGCGTTTTCTGCACTCCTCAAGTGCTGGGATCTTTACTTGGATAGGCAGAGCTTTCCTGTCGCTGCTCTGCAGTGGTTGGCAAACGAGGTGCCCACAGAGCCTGGCACCTTTTCTGGGGTGAGCAGGTGTCAGCCGGGGCCGTGGCTGACGCGGTTCCTGGTGCAGCCGCTGGTTCAGGGACAGTGACACAGAGCCACGAGCACGTGCTGCCTGTCTGTGCTCCTGCCCCTGGTTAGGTGTGTAGCAGCCTGCTTAGGAGGTGTAGCTCCTGTGTCCTTCTGCAGGGGAGGCACAGAGAACGGGAGGACGTGTCCCAGGCGGATGGGAGCTGGTGTCACACGTGGCCCGAGTGCTCCTTCCCACCTGCACAGGCTCCTGTCCAGGCTCTGGGAACAGCCCCGGCCCCAGCTGGAGGCTACAGCCCTCCATCCCTTGCACAAACACAGGTACTTAGGCCGACTGATTCCTTACCTGTGCGGGTGGTTGGGTGACTGTGAAGGCAGGTGGTGATGTTTCTGTTAATTAGATTAATTTGCAGTTTGGTCAGGTCTGCTGGTAGCTGCCAGTGGGTGTGTGTGGAGGCTTGTGCTCAGAAAGCTCCATTGTGAAGTGCCTCCCCAGAGCAGAGACACAGCAGCAGAATTCCCTACAAAGAGCTGTGCAAAATTGCAAGGGAATAAAAGAAAAAAAACCAAACAGGCTTGTGTTTCATTTGATCAGAAACATTTGCTTTAGCTCCTTGCCTGGAGCATCCATGAATTACGTGGCAGTGAGGGATGACATGTGATTGTAGAACATTGCATTTCAGCTTTTGAATCTTCTCTTCTCCTGTCTATGCCTTGAAAATGTTTTCTAATAACATTCACTCACTCTCCAGAAAACGCACGGAGCTTGCTTGGCATCCGGTGGCAGTTGGGAACACACAGCAGTTCCTGCTCTGTGCCCTTAGCTCTGGAGTCCTGGGTTTGAAGTCTGCTGGGAGGCACCGGATGGTGCTGCTGTAGAAAACTAGGGTTGATTATTGCATCTGAAACCCTTTTCTTTCTCAGTTTTTATACACTTTAAATTTTTGTTGACTAGGATCTGAATAACCTACTGAGCTAGTAAAGCCCAATGATTGGGGTAAGCCTGGGAAATGTGTGGTAGCAATGAATTGGTGGCTGAGCTCTTGAGCTTTTGCTCCTTGGAAATGAATTCCTCCTCCTGGTTAGAATTTGAATTCCGATTACTGTTCTCTGGGACGTTGAGACTCTTTTCATGGTCTGCAGTCCTGAAGTCATGTCTGTGACCTTGAGTCATGTGCACAGACTGGTGTGACTCTGCCTGCCTTTGTGCCAGCAGCACTCGGAGTTGCTTTTTGCCACGGGTACCTCAGCCCTTTCCTTTGGTGGAGTTGGTGTAGTTTTCATCCAGTGCAGGTTTTGCCAGGCGTGCTGCCTCCCACGCAGGGAAGTGCAGGTCAGGGTCTGAGCTGGAGTTGTCCCCCGAGCTGTGCTCTGCCTAAGTCATCCAGATGGCTTCACACCTCTGCGTGAGGTCTGGGACGAGGTCTGTTGGGTTCCTGCCAAGGCAAACAGTCCCACAGCCTGTCCATCAGCAGTGCTGCGAATACAGCTGTGCCAAAGGGATTGCTGAATGCACAGGATAATCCAGATGTGAGAGTGTCCATCCACGAGACCTCCTCACACCTGTGCTTCTTCCTTGACACCCTCTTACTCCTCCAACTCCTGCTGCTTCACTGTGAGGACCCAAGTTCTAACAGCCATGTCAGAAATGCTGCAGGAAAGAAACAAATTGCCTGGCTCAGAGGTTATATTGTCAGGCCTCAGCTGTGAGCAGCGAGCCAGGCTTTATAAAGTGTAAAAGACTTGCTTTGAAGTCTTCAGCTATAAAACGTTCTGATTTTAAAATCTCTACACATTTGCTTTTTCCTTCCCGATCTTTTCTTTGCAACTCAGGGGGCTCCTGTTTCATAAGGAATACAAGTCCTGGAGAATCCACTTGATCCAGAATCTGGAGTGAGGCAAATGCCATGTGTTGAAAGGCTCGTGCAGCAAGTGCCAGAGCTGCAGCCTGCTGCCAGCCGGGCCGGGGGTGTAGGAGTGGGCATGGAGGCCTGAAGATGATTACTGGGGGAGGGGGTGTTTAAGTGCAGCATCCAGAATTGGTCTTGCAGATGGTCTTGCTGGAGGAGGAAGCCCTCCAAACTGGAGAAGGCACCTCCGTAAGCAGCTGCAGAGCCCAGCTGTTGATGGAGCACTGCACCTGCAGCTTCTCCTGGTCCAGTGCTGAGTGGAAAGCTCAAAACCTTTGGACCTGTCAGTGCCGTGAAGTGGTACCCAGTTAGCTCTAAATGCTGGAACAAGTGTGTCTGGTTAAATCTTCTGCCACAGTAGCACTTACTTTCATTTATTGAAAGTGAATTGGCATATATTTAGTCAGTGTCATAACCCTGTAATTGTGGCTCACAGATGAGAGAAGCCAAAAATGATGGTTGATTTGTATATGGAAGAGAGCAAGCTCTCCATGGCCAGGAGGAAATGAGTGTCTGATAAATGAGTTGGTGGAGGCAATGAGGTTTCATCTGGTGTCAGGCTCAGGAAGCCATTGGGGAGGAATCTCAAGCAGATGAATGGAGGGTGACTGCAGCCTCTCGCCAAGAGCCTCATTGTAAGATTTGGCTGTTTCTTCCCTAATTTTTGGAAGTCAGTAATCCACAATGATTTCCCTCTGGAGTTTGACACATCAGCCCTGAAACTGGGAAGGAACTTTGTTTTAAATCATTGAAAAGTGTGATAAGAGTAATTTTATTTGCTGTAATTGTTAAATCGTGTCTTGAAGTGAAAACTGAAGGCACTGCCTTCTCTGTAGGTACTGTCATGATTTTGTATACTGTCTGGTGCTGCAGAGCTTTGAAGTCATACTTTATAATTGCTGTGGCTTGTACAGTCCCCAGGCAGGGGGGACGTGGACCTAAACCTCTCTGGGAATGTGTGCCTGTGTAGCTCAGGGATGCCTTGTACTTGAAAAGGAGCAGAATGGCACAAGTGGAAAGGGGACATGGCAACACAATCTCATTTCATGAGCAGAAGAGACTGTGTGAAGGCCAAGGATGAATCATGTAAAAAGTCTTCCACAGCCCTTTGGAACTTGTGCTGGAGAAGTTCTTTGGAGAGTACTGTGGGCATGCTGAAATAATTCAGCCTTTTCTGAGGGCACATCCCAAACAGACCTGTCCTTGTTCTGCCAGAGGTTCCCTCATCCCATGCTAAGCCACTCAGGTTTGTTTGTCCTTTACTTCCTTAAATTCATCTTTCCCTGCAAAATGTGATGTGGGAGAGTTGTTAGTCTGTGGCTTACGGGGAGGGGGCAAGCAGTGGTTGAAACTGAAACTCCCAAGTGCTGTGCTGATTTCCTTGGGATCGTTCAATCATTTCTCTCTATTCATTTTAGGTGAAGCAGATCATGGAAGAAGCTGTCACCCGGAAGTTTGTACATGAAGACAGCAGTCACATCATCGCCTTATGTGGTAAATGTCACGCGGAAGGGCTAGCACTGCCTAACCTTGCTTTTCCTCTAGAAGTTTATTTTCTCTGCTGTCAGAGGTAAATGCAGGGATTTAGATAGTAGAAATCATGGTATTCAGGCCCATTTCACCTCTTCTTTATATTTGCTACACGTGTGTGTACGTTACAGATTATAAAGTTACTCTTACTAAAATGTCATTATCTGAGTACAAGCCAAGATGACAGGTGATTTACCAGGAAGCACTAGTATGTTAAATAATGTGTGTTTGGAGGTAAGACACAACCCAGAGAATACCTACCAAAAGGTGGAGTTTTTCAGACAGGTTAAAATCCGGCAGCTGCCTTCCAGCTGAAAACACTTTCTTCTCTAAATTGTCTCAATGTGTCTGAAGTATAAGTTGCCTCATTTTGAGGACAGGTGACAGAGCCTGGCCCTAAAAAGGCATTGAAAGAGCTGTTGGATGTTTTAACAGAAGATAAACAATGAAAATCTTAGTGAGTTTTCCTGTTAGCATCATGCTACTGGCTAAATGGAGTGTTTCAAATCTTCACAACACTTCTGTGCTCTCCCCTCTGCTCTGAATGCTGTACTACATGAATGGTGCACTGCAGACACTGAGGTCTGGGCTTTGCCTGTGTGGACATTCCAGTATATTTTTATTATAATCAGTGAGCCCCTGGGGACTTCTCCCCATGATGGTATTTTGGAAGTTGCATTACCAAGAAGTAGCAAGAAAATAAAGTTTCATTGAAGATCACCTTGTGTACATCAAGGGCAACTTGTGTTCAGAACTCTATGAATTGATCCAGTTCTGAATACATTCTAAAATTTGGTGGTGGTTTGCCTGGTCCCTGCAGATTTAGACTGATGTGTGTGGTGATGATGGAGTGATTCACCCTGGCTGGGTGGATGAAGGGTGGTCCAGTGCTGGATTCTCAGTAGGGGTCAGCTCCAGAAAGCTCACACCAAGTGCTCTGGAGACAGCCACTGCGTTCAGTGCCTGAGAAGGAACTGTTGAGTGCAGATTCAACAGCTCTGAAATCCAGCCCATAATCTACTAGGGCCAATACAAATGTAACACTATCAGCCAGACTTAGTGTGTGGAGAAACATCACAGCAAGATCCTGCTGAGAAATAAAGCTATGTACAGTTGTAAATATGTGTGTTGGCTGGGGATTCTTGGCTGCTTTCTCTTCGTGCTTCAGAGTGACGACAGCTGGGCACGGTGCTGGGAGTGATTGTCCAACAGCATCCTCCACACACTGCTGGATTCCACAGAGCAGTGTTTGCAGCCAGCCATGCCCACTTAGGTGTGGTGGCAGGGGAGGGGTGAAGCAGAGTGGACGTTAGATTTGGCTTTGGAGCTAAGTGGACTGTTCGGGCAAAGAAATATCGGCACATGTTACTGACAGCCAAAGTCAGAGAATAGTAACCTTTCCTGAAATGGATATTCCAAAACCATTGAAATTCCAACTTGCCCTGCAGTGCTTCACTAGCCTGTTTCTGTTTGAATGTTATCTTTGACTTGCAACTTAGGAGAATTGATTGATCCTACATATTCAGTGCAGGAATGCCAAATTTGGCCATGTTTTCTGGCTAAGCTTTTATGGCTGTTAATACAGACTGTAGCTGTTTCTTCCGTTGGGTTTTTAGTTATGTCAAATATTCCCCTTTTATCTGCTGCATATTTGTACTCTACAGAGTGGTCTGTTCCTGGAATCCTGTCCTGGGAGCTGTGCTGCTGTGTCGGTGTAACGGGCGGTGGGGCGGCAGCTATTTCTGTTAGACTCTGCTTGGCCAAAATTAGGAATGCTGGAAAGTCTTCATATTTGTCTCTTCCTCCTACTGTGATTCTAGTTGGTTTTGTGTTCTGAATTCTTCAGGGTCTGAAGAACTAATAACTCTGCACTGAGCTGCCTCATTATTGCCCAGCAATCCTACCTGTCCTAAGGCAGGACTCCAGCCTGCTGCTGCTTTGAACGCAGGCCTTGATTAACTCTAAACCAGAAGCAGGTGAAGCTGAATGTTCTGTTTTCACTTTGGCTGATTGAATGGAGAAACCCTTCCAGCAGATTTGGCTAACAGCTCCTGGCTGGGGCTCTCCTGTGTGTGCAGTTCTCTTCCCTCCCCCACTCCAGTTTCATGTGCCTCTTCAAGAGGTTTTTCCTTTCTATTTAAAATTAGATTGGTTCAGTACATGAGTCATTTTCAGTGAACCTTCATTATAAATATAGAATTCTTCTGAATCATTTTACTCTCCTGCAAGGCTGAGTTTAGCAAGAGTCTCTTAAATACATGATAGCTGATTTCAGGGTCTCTCTGCATCAGTAACTGAACAGTTTCTAGCTGCCCTAGGTCCCAGATGGGTGAAGGTGCCAATTAAATAGCATGTGCCACTTGTCCCACACCCTTCCTCAGTGCCCTGCGTGCCCAAGGCTGGGCTGGCAGACCTGGTGGTGGTCAGGGTTCAGCCCTGTGCTGGACTGTGGCAGCTCTGAGCAGAGCTTGGGTGCATCACCTGGCAAGCAGAGGGAAGTTTTTCATGTCAGATTGCTGCAGGGTGTTGTGCCTGTCTGGGTGCCCTCACAGTCTGGCCAGGCCTTGCAATGTGTCTCCATGGTCCTGGACTCAGCCCATGGGATGCAGTGGGACAGAGGAGCAGCTCATGTTGCGTAGGGTTTGTTTACAAGTCTAGGGGAGCTAATGTGGGATTTGACGCTGGACATCCAGCAGATAGCAGGGCTACTTTCCTGTCCCAAGGTCACCCTGAGACCACAGAAAACGTGTGTTAAGACGGAGACACAACTTCAGCACTACCTGTCATACACACGGGGCAGAGTATGAAGCAGTGAGCTCACCATTGCAGGCTCCTGAAGGAAATGCTGTTCTCCAGCTCCGTGCCATCCTTGCTGGCCTGGAGGAACGGTGCCTCTGTGCGGGTCATCTGTGTTCATCCAGCAGGAGGGATTTGTAACCACGAGGACTCTACTCCAGTCTGGTCTCTGCCTGAGTGCTCTGGGGAAGGAAAGCAGTGTTGACATTTTCATCCCTGTGGGGAAGCAGTGAGTGCAGGAGGCTCTGTGTTTGTTCTCAACCCAGCGTTTAACTAGCCTAAGTTACATCCCAGGGGCTCTCTCATCTCCTGTGATTTCCAGAAGATCTGTCTCTGTGGTTCAGAGCCACAGCCACTCTGTTTGTACTCTGTGCAGCATGGCTGATGTGTGCCATCATGGGACAAAAAATTCCAAATTCCTTTGGGCTGCCGGTTGCTGTGGAGCGAGATTCGCCGCTGCTGTGTGGCCAGTCAGGGTACAGTGCGGTGACGCAAGTGTGTTTGGAGCATCTTCAGTGGCCGGCGCTTCTCTTAGAAGCTGGATGTGGATGTTTCCAGGCTGGGTTATGTGGAGACGTTTCCTTGGGAACGGCAGCTGACACCCGTGACGCGGGGCCCGGCTCAGCGGTGCCGGCTCTGCGGCAGGGCGAGCGCTGCGCTCTCCTCCCGCGTCCCCTGGCACCAGCCTGCCCAAAGCTTCCCTGGCCACAGCTGCTCTCGCCAGGAACACCAGCTCTTTCCAGCGTCTACACTTCTGAGGGAAAGGGGGAAGAAAAAAGAGGCATTTCTCTGTGTCTGCAGTTACCTGAAGGGTATTTACAGGGTTTCCAGTTCACTGCATTACACTTCCTGTCCAAAAGCTACCTGCAGTTTGCTAAGCCTTTTCTGCGTAGTTGCCCATCTTTAGTCTGACAGTAACAAGCTGCTTTAAGCAATTAAAAAACTTGTTTAAGTCAGCTTCATACAGCAAACATGCTTTATTCATGAATGCCCAAGACAGTTACTCAGATGATCTTCTTTATGTTTCCAATATATAATCTGAAATGAGTCTCAGTGGTTTGTTCTCTTTGAGTAGATACTTTGAGTGTATTAAACGAAATAATCTTGAATTCCCCATGCTATAAACTAATTGCCATAGAAGTCAGGTGGATTATGGAGAGCTGGTATGTGTCACAATCAAAATACGTTGTTTAGGTCTAAATCCAGCATGCCTGCTTGGCAAAAGGAATATAGTTACTGTGTTTTGGGGAAAGGTTAGCAGTAAACATCAGTAAAAATAGTAACTCGGGCACTGTTAAACATGCAGAACTTGGCTTTTCAATGAGATTTCAGTTCAAATTAAGGAAGGGATGAACTGCACGAGAAGCTTTTTTTGGCCTGAATAATGAAACCTGCTAGTGGTAATTAAACCCATTAATTAAAATGTACAGAATCCCTTTGTGGTTGAACTGGGAAGGCCAGTCCTGAATTTGAGCTGCAGAATAGTATTTAATGTTGTGCTTGGGGCTTCTTGTAAACCTCCTTTGAGGATGGCAGGTCTGCATTGCAGGTGTCCCATGGGATGTGAGGGAGAGGAGGGAGTTGGGGGATTCCGTCGCTGTCCCTGCGGGTTTGCACCAGAGCTGTGCAGCTGTGGGTGGGTTTATTGCAGGGGCATCACCAGCCCCTTTCCTGTGCCTGAATCTGAACTCAAATCCTATAAGACATTGAGGCTCTTCTATCATAGAAGACAAAAGTCCTCCTGTCTTCTTTTAGTTTTCTTGATGCTTTGTGCAGTTTTTGGGTATACTTGGGATACTTGACATGTGCTATTTCTTCCTATCTTCAGTTACTCATATTGTTTAACTTACCCTCAGTGTTGGTTACAGTCCTTCACTTCAGAGGAATTTTGAAAGTATTTATTTCTCCTTTACCTCAGTATCACTGAATTATCTTTGCCTTCCAAATCTGCTCTAAAACTGTGTCTAGACCAGACTTACAGACCAGAAGTGTTTTTCCCCTTTTAAACCCAAGCAGAAAATTTTCTGTTTCTGGAAGTTACGTTACTGTTCTATCTTGATAGATTTGTTGAGGATCCTTGCTGCAGACCCTGCAATTTCAGGTGCAGAGAAGAGGAGCAGAGAGCCTCTCATAGGAGAGCCAAGGGAGCTGGGCTGGCCTACCCCTAGGGGATGAGCCAGTCTCGTTGATTTAGCTGCATTAACCTCAGCTTTTGTTGTTTCCAGTCCCATTATGTATATTGCTTTTCTTCTCTTATTAACTGATGAAAATGACTGTGTTTTTTTCTGGGTAATGCTGTGTTTATATATAACAGATCTTAAAAAAAGAAGAACAAAACTGTGTCACGATCTGTCCAGTCGTGCATTGGGAAAGGTGACAGGGTTTGGCTGCAGAGCTGGATCTGGATATGAACTGAAGGTGTTTGTATGTGATCTGTGACTGCCTTTGGTCATGTGTGCTGCCCTTTAAACAAGAGAAGGATGTGGTGGCTGCACGGGGGAGTTTGGGATATAATGAATTCCCACTAGTAAGCAGTCCTTGGTGCTTTCTCTGTGTGAATAATGCATCAGAGAGATGGCCTGAGGCCTTTAAGCTGACATCTGCCAACCCAGAGAGAACACAGCTGAGTGCTGGCTTGACCACCTGCCTGTCCAGTCTTCTCTGAAAGCAGTGGACAGCCTGTGCAAACTCTGGTAGTTGTGGTCATGGTGGTACAGGAGGGTGGGTGAGGAGGTCCGTGCACGTACAGGTCCTGTGCTGTGAGTGCCCCTGGCCAGCTCTGCAGGGTCCATCCCTTTTCTTTGTGGGTGACTCCCAGGTCTATAAGCACGATGTGCCAGGTGGTAGGTGAATATTACCATAGTGCTTCTCAGTATGGTTTCTCTCGTGTGCTGCTGTAAGGTGTGCAGCAGCTCTTTCAGCTTCCCTGCATTCCCTTGGCTCAGCGAGACTCAGACACGACCTTGACTTGAGCCAGGGTGTGGTAGGAGAGCTGGACTCCTGGGCTGCTTTTGTGAAGCCCTCCTGAGTTGACATGTGTCTCGTGTTGGTGCTCTTGCTCTCAAGCTCCTGTGGTGTCTGTGTGCATCAGGCCCGATTGAGCATTTATTGTTCTCAGAAACAGCAAGGAGAGCTTCTGAGATGTCTGTGCTTCAGGCTTTAATTCCACACTCGAGACCTGATGTGTGGGCCCTGTACCCACCCACTGCAGTTTGCTTTCATAGAGCCCTGGGGCACCTAGGCTTGGATAGTCATCAGTGTAAGATGCTTCCTTCTCAAAAAATAAGTAGAGGGATTGTTATTTGGAATAGCTCTGTATCAGCCAGTATCTGCTCACAGCAAAAGGACCTGGCATGTTCTGAGAAACAGAGTGGCTCTTGGGTCCTCTTCAGGTTTTAGAACCAATCCAGTGCATAACAGGACTGCAGTTAATGTGCAAAACACTTACTAAGATGGGACTTTCTATGGAACAGTTTAACAGTTACTTCACAACTTCCTAAAGCAGATGAGTACTCCATTCATTCTGGAGGTGGGAGGCAGCAGGAAGGCAATTGTGTTGGCTGGGTGTTCTGGAGCCACCACATGCTCAGCTGAGATCAGGTAAGATCTGAAGTTTCAGGGCCTGTAAATGTTTGTAGGAACACAATCCAGTAGCTTCAGCTAAGTCATGGATGAGTCTCTGTCCAAGCTGGCAGTGGGAAACCAGGAATTCTTGGAACATGAATATGGCTGGTGACTCCTGGAGACCAGAAATCCGGGGTATTTTGGGATGGATTGGTGTCTGAGCTGCAGGAGTGCCTGGCAGTGCTGGTTAATGGACCCAAGGGTTAACCACAGCAGTGGGGTTAGTTGTGAGGCTGTTTCCTTCATTGGTTTTAGGATGACTTGTTAGCTCATTTTCCACAAAGTTAATTGTGTTTGAAAGAAAAGATCTAATTAGGAACCAATGACTGCATGATGCTGGACCTCATGTTCTGTTTTTTCTTGTTGAGGACCTGAAATCCAAGCAATTACCAGAGTCACCAAATGTCACCATTGCCAGCCCCAAGCCATGAAAAGTCATGAGTCAGAAATCTTTTCCTTCATGGCCCTAAATTACAGGCTAGATTAAAGCTCACGACAGGAAAATAAAACCAGCTGAGGAACAGAGATATATTTCTGAAGTACATTTTTAATCCAGAGATTCTTATCTAATGGCATGCTTCAGAAGAATATTCAATAGCCACAGACTTGCAGTAAAATTGTGGAAGGCAGCAGTGTGGGAAACTCTTCTTTGTTTGTTCTTAAGGTGAGAAATAAGATCCTGATAGAAGCCCTTTGTCTGCCTCCTATTTCAAGTAGGGCACCAAAATGCTGACAAATGAAATGAACTGCAGATGGATGTGGAGCTGTTCTGGACCTCATTTGTGGAGTGCCCTGAGTGTCCACACAATGAGCTGTTCCCATCATTTTCACTTGGAGTGACAGCCTTCAATTCTTTCATCCTCATTAGGAAGATATGTCTTATGCTTTGGGGTTTTTAGGTGATTCCCTTGAGGCTTCTAAATAGCACCATGTTCATAGGTTTGACAGAAAATGAAGAATTCAGTTTTCTCTCTTGTTTCCCCAGCTCACAGAAATGTAACTTCTGTAGAAACAGATGTAAATAACAATTGTCCAACCTGACAGTTTATCATCTTAATTCTTTTGACTTTCTACCCTTGGCATTGATATTTTTAAAAAATGTAGTTAATCTGCTATGGAAATGCAGATCTCTCGCAAACAAAGCACAAGCCTCTCTGTATGACTGCTCCTATTAGGAAAACAAACATTTTCAGTGATGAATAATGCTTAAAAAATAGTTTACAGAGATTCTACCTCACTTGATAAACACATCAGCCCAAAGAGAGTACCGGAGATTATCATTATTGGGGGGAGGCAAATATTTTTTCACAAGCATTTAGAAGGTTTTTGATTGTGCTCCAAAGATGATGCTTAAAGTAATGAGTGGTGTGCTGTAGAGTGGAGGGAAAAAAAAGAGTGAATATTAGCTGTGATGTGAAATCAAACAGTTCTTGAACTGCACGTGTTTTTAGCTTGAGAAGTGAAATATAATCTCTTGTGCATTTTAGAGAACTCTGCTAAACATTTGTCTTTGATCCTGGACCATCAAACTGGATCATACTCAATATTCAGAGAAACTTCAGTAATTTTGATTTACCCTTAACAGTGTTTAATGGATCCACTTCCATTTACTGAGATCCTTGAAGTTTAATGATCAGGATTTTAAAGAGGAGCAGGCACCAAATTTCAGCCCTGAAGTTTCCCAGCCAGAGCTATCTTTAGAACTGAGGATTGTCTGTTTAGATACTTATTTTATTTTCTAGGGAATTGCTGAACGTAGGATGTTACGGGGCACAGCCAAACACGAGCAGGTTGAGTGCAGGTGAGCAAGGGCAAAGGAGCACATTTGGATGTCCCCTCTGCAGCCCTTTGCTGCTGAGCTGGCACACAGGTACCACACACAGGTACCACCAGTGTCCCACTGCTCCGCGTGTGCTCCCAGTGACACAGCAGGCTGGAGCTTGGCAGCAAAGCTGGCTTCACACTGGGCAGAGCTGTGATTAGCTGGGTAAAGCGACAGCAGCTGGAGATCATGAGCATCTGATGGCTTCTTTATCATCCTCCTCTTTTCACTTGTTTTTAATTTCTTCAGCCTCATGAATTCAATTCCCTGTGCACAGTTTCCATGAAAACAAGGTATTTAGCTGCAGTATTTCTTCCTGTCTAAGGAAAATCTCATCTGCTAAGTACACCCTATAAATAATCCTTCCACAGGCCTTCTTTTCTCTGCTCACCACTCTTCCAGCTCCAGAACTCTTATTTCACAGTCCATTAAGTCATGTCAGAATTTTCATAGAGGCAAAAAAGGATAAACCTGAACTTGTTTCACCTGACCCTGCAAGAAGTAGCTGTGGTGAAGTCATAAAAAAGTGACATTTTCCAAAGCTTGGTGGGCACCGTGATTATTTGAACTGTAAATCAATAATATATCTGCACTTAATTAAATTCAGCTGTGGAAACTGCAGAGAATGTTCCTCAAAACTGACTGGAGTTAATGAATTTTTAGATGGCTGCTGTCAACTGAACCATACAAGGGAATTACCTGAGCTGTGCTGATTTATTCCCAGTGCAGTGCTGCTCTTCCAGTCTGTGTGTCATGAGTTGCTGCCTTTTTATCTGGTCGGTTTTTGTACATGTCTGTTGTAGGTACAGTGACAGTAGGCAGGCTCGGGATCACATTGGGCTGTGCAGGTGTTATTTACCTGTGCATGCGTCCCTAAAACCAAAAGCATGTGTGTACAAACTACCTGTGTGTACACAAAACCACCTGTTGGCACCTTTCTGATGTTATCAGTTCCTCCAGAAACAGCTAAGTCATCTATTTTTATGTCTTTTTAGAATGTCAGATTCCAAAAAGGGAAAAATGGTTCATTTTCCTAGAAACAGTTAAATAACCTCATTTCCCTGTCCCAAAGGTTCTTGTAGCTGTAACCCCTAAAATGGTTTGTGTGTTATCTCTTTAGGCAGCAATCTGAGCTGTGACTCCAGGGGATCCCCTATTTTTGGTTTATCAAAAAGCACCACTGCCGAGGTGGTCTCACGTTCTGCAGCTGGAGGCGACTCCTCCCAGTTGGCCCAGGGTGTGTTAAGTTTCCTTTCCAGCGGAGCTTGGCTGCGGGCGATGCTGGCGAGCTGCACTGAGGTCGCTGCCTGCCTTGGACGCAGAGCCAAAGGAAAGCCCTCTGGGGCTCTGCCAGGCAGCTGGCCCCTCTCTGCTGTGCTGTCCCCTGGGTTGGAATGGGATGGCATCTGTGTTGCAAGGTGTGCTGCCCTTCTTGCATGCTTTGTAGTTCAACTGGATAAAAGCCACGGTGCGTTTGAAAGCACGTTGAGATCGTGTCAGATCTGAATGTAAAGTCAGCTGTTCTGGAATGATTCTTGTAGAAAGGAGCCTGGAGAGAAGGGTTGGAGACAGCCAGTGGTGTTAGTCTCAATCTGAGGGTCAAGTGGAGGAGAATGAAGTGACCTGAGGGTCACACAGGCTGGGCTATAACCTGGCTCCTGATCTGAGGGTGCCTTACACATACAACTGGACATGCATTGATCTCTTGTCCTGTGGCAAATACATTTTGAGGCAATCCAGCAGCAAAATAACCCTTGCACGTGTGTTACAGGCAGTTGGAGACTGATGTTACCCCAGTCCATGTGATGAGAAATGTCACAATGGACTAATTAAATAGTGGGGCTCTAGGGACAGTCACTGGGGAAATTGCCCTCAGTGGCAGCTGCAGCATTTATTAATAATTAAAGCTGTGCCTGCTGTGCTTTTCACTAAATTTGTTTCATTAATATTTTATTGTTTTAAAGAAATAAAAAAAAGCAGTGAAGGTGGGAAGAGAGCCTGTTTCCTAAGCAACAGCAATGCACTTCTTTGCAGTTATTTTTAAAGGCAGATTGCTTCATTTAAGATTTGGAACCAAATTGCTGCATTGCTCCAGGCATCCGGAAAGCTGCTTTTCTTTTTTCTTTTTCTTTATTTCTAATTGAAAGACAGAGCCAAACAGAGGCTGGGTTAAGAGCTGCTGTGCTGGTTGCTAGACAGGAGCTAGAGCGTGCTGTGAGGAACATCCCCGTGCTGTCAGCACCCCCCGGCTCTGCAGCATTCCGCGCACGGACGCTCCTTCCCTCGGAGCGGAACCAGCCTGGCTTCCGAGCTGTCGTCAGCGCCGGGCTCCTGCTCCTGTCAGACCGCAGGCACTGCCTCTGCCACCCGCAGCTGTCCTTGCATTGCAGAGGAGGTTTCTGCCATGAGCTGGTCACTGAGAGGGGTCACGCAGGGATGTGCCCACGTGTCCTGCTCCTCCTTCCAGGGAACAGCGCCATGCACAGACTGTTGTGCGTGATGGGGTGGTTGTCTTCTGAGGCAGGAGTTCTGGTTGGAAGTGCCACCAGCATGGGAAGCAGTGTCAGACCTGCTGCTCGGTGGCTGTGTTTGATGCCATTGAGCCCGTGTCCTGCGAGAGCAGGAGTCTGCCAAAGCTGAGGCCACTGGCACTGCCCCACTGTGCCACACGGCATCTCAGTCTGCTTTTGGCTGCTCCTGGGATGGGGCTCCTCAGGGTTCAGCCTGGGCAGGACCCTCTCAGCAGGAGGTGTTTCTGCTCCTCAGTCTGTCCTGAAACTCGGGTTAGTTTTCAGGGCCTGAAATCTGAGCACTGAGGACTGGTCTTTTTCAGATGCAGACTTTCAGGTGTTACGGGATTTGGAGCCTTCAAGTACAGTAAGGAGAGGAGTCTTCAGGAAATGCTCAGCACCTGACAGTGTTGGGCGTAAAGTGCAACGAATGCTGTCTTCTCTCCAAATGAGCTGCGGCGTGTCGGGGAGAGGTAGAGTGTGCCAGAGCAGATGGAGTGCCATTTGTTACTCTTAACCAACGTTTAACGTGGCTGTGGGAGCTGTGCTTCCCCACGGGCTGCCTGCTGTCACCCAGTGCAGGAGAGCCATGCTCGGGCTGCACTCACAGCCCTGTGAGGGCTGCCCTGCCCTGGGCACACACCTGGCACCTACAGCTGGGGCTTCCCTTCGCTGTGAATGAACCGATCTGTTCTCCTCCACCCCTTGTATGGGCAGTGTTGACTGTGTGAGTCATCTGCAGTCTTACTTTAGAAGCTGAGAGATGGGGAAGGCTTGTTTTTTGTTTTGGTTTGTTCTTTTTCTTAATTTGTATTTCTTTCCTGCAGCAGGTCACACGAGAGCTGGATAGATTTCTACTGCAGTCTTGCAAGGCTGGCATAGTGCAGTGCAGTGTTCTACTGTGGCCATCAGGGCATGTTGCAGCGTGGTTCTGTGAGTCTGTGCCGTGTGTGAAGGACCCGTGACGCTCTCTCCTCTTTCCCACAGGAGTGGTGGAGGCGTGTCTCCTGCACATGCTGAAGCGCAGGGCTGCCGGGTTCCTGCGTACAGACAAGGTGGCCGCGCTCTTCACCAAGGTGGGCAAGACCTGTGCCATAGCTGGAGACGTGTGCAGGAAGGTGCAGGAGCTGCAGCAGCAGGTAGAGAGCAGGTGAGGCCGAGCTCTGTTTGTCAGCCAGGTTGATGCAGTGTGTGTGCAGCATGGTGGGACACAGACTGCCCTGACGTGCACAGGGGCCTGCCTTGGCCACGGGTGATGCAGCTTTGTCTTTTTGGTGGCTGTAAGGATAAGGCAGATGTTTGTGTTTGGTCAAGCTGGCAGTGAGCAAAGGGACAGAGGTAGCGAACTGGGGCTTTGGTATTTCATTTTGCTTCTCAGTACAGCAGAGCAGCGTGTCCAGCCCACACACAGCAACAGAAGTGAGTAATTACTGGTGATTTCAGAGAGGGCTCACAGGTAGGGGATGGTGGACCAGCTTGGACTGTTGGTGGGTGGAAAGAGGAATTCCAGAACAGACTTAGTGAAAAAGCTGTTTTGGCATGCTCCTGCCAAACCAGGGACAGATTTGTGGGTATCATGGCAGAAATAGTTAAGTTAGTGGACACAAAGAGTGATGGGAAGAAGGATGACATAGGAAGGCTGTTCAGTACATGCTGGACTTGAGCACAACAGAATTAGTGCTGGAGTCAAGGACTTGAGATTACTGAAAGTCTTAAACTTCTTGCTGGTGGTGAGTAGTGCAGTTAGAATTTTCCACGTGGTTCTGCTGATGGACCCACAGTGCATGAGTGTCTTGTCCTGTAAGCTCAGGACAAGAGTATTTTTACTTCTCTTTGTAGGCACTGCCAAGCTCTAAAAACACTTTGTACATTGTAGGAACTTTCAGCCTCTGATCTGATCAATTTGCTGTAAGAAGGGCTTTGCCAAGAGAGCTTTACTTCAATTTGTGTTGCATTTAAGTCTTCAATTATTGACAGTTATTTAAATTAGTGCTTTTTTTTTCTGTGTAATTTTCTGACATTTATCTTTATTAGATTTGTAATTATCAGACTTTGTTATGTAGTTTTTGACAGCTGTGTGCCTATTTTTGATATATTTTTAATTGTGCCTACTGACACAGTCTGGGATTTTATTAACTTTAGTTTTTTTTAATGTTGGGAAGAAGGATGCTTTCTACTGAAAATTCACTCTCTCCTGATTAAGAGCCCACACAAAGACCCCTCTGACCACCAAAGTCCTTTGTCTGTGTCCTCTGCCAGAAAGAAGCAAATTAACTTAAGTTCTGTGGTTTTTCTTGGACAAATTTTTTCAGTGTTTTTCAGCTATTAACAGCCACAAAATTTAAGTGCTGTAGAAAATATGCACAGCAACGATACTATTGGGAAATACTGCAGGGGGTGGACTCACTGCACTAGATGCATGAAATGAGGGAGAAGGGCTGTAACAATCTAATTGCTCCTGAGGCCGTGGCTTAAGAAAACCCCTGTTTGGGATGCAACTAAACAGACTTGAATTGCTCTGATGGCAGTGGTGTCGTGTGTCTTTCTTGCCCTGTAGGGTTGCTGTCAGGGCCTCCTGGAGGACTAGGGACTGTGTTAATGCAGAGAGGAATTGTGGATCTCACCCAAAACAGCCCCAACAAATGTATTTACTCTTTGTAACTGAACAGTTTGCTGAAAGGGACCCCAGGTGCTGGGAAAGAACTTGAAGATGTCAGGGTTTCTTTCCTTATTGAGGCAAAACTGAACCTTCTGCTATTTTAAGGGGGAAATTTTCTGGCAAAGACATGAAGAGGGTTACTGTTCCACTGTCAGCCCAGCGCAAGGTGTGGAGAGCCAAGGCAGCCTGCCGTGCTGGGCAGTAGGAAGCTGTCCCTGTGCTTTGTAGCCCCCTTTCCCCTGCAGCTGCAGTGTTAACTGATGCTGGAGGATGGACCCATCATGAGTCCGAATTCTGACTGCTTTTACTTTATCACCTTTTGTAGGAAAAATCAGCCAAATGGGCAGGAACCCCTCAAGAGGCAGGGATCAACCACAAGCAAAACACCTGTCCTGACACCTCAGGCCATCAAACACATCTGGGTTCGGACAGCCTTGATTGAGAAGGTGCTGGACAAGATTGTGCAGTACATTGTGGATAACTGCAGGTAAGGAAAGCAGCACAAGCATGGGGAGTTGTGGGACTGATGCATTTAGGTGTCTGCAACAGAAGTCTTCTGCAAACCTTCCATAACCAATGATGCAGAAGACTTAATGGGGCACGCTGGGGACAATTTCTCATAAAAAGAGAAAGGAAGGGACCTCCATGTGGTCCCAGAAAGGCAGTTTGTTTGCAGGGGTGCTCTTGTCATTCTGCCCTTGGTGGCGCATTCTTGTCCATCCAAAGCCAATGGGTCTGAACAAGGACGAGAACCAGGGCAGAGCAGCTTACTTTCACAGTATTTCCCAAGTTTGTGTTATTGTTTTCCTTGTCATCAGCTTTATTTTCATGATGTATCTTGCCACTAAAAAGCAAGAGAATGGAAGAAAGGTCTTTGTGCTGTTCAAGCAAACTGTTGCTCTGGGATATGTAATGCCAGCTTGGTTTTTATGAGCTGTGTGCAGAAGAGGCAGAGGGAGGGTTGGCCATGTCCCAGAGTTAATGAAAGCATTTTAGTCCACTGTCTCAATGTCTGCAGATACATGGGTACAAGGGATTTTAATTTCTCTTCCACATAGTCCGCCAGCAGACACATCAAGAGAGTACTCTCAATTGTTCCATCACTGTGTGTCGTAGATGTTCACCTCACTGCCTTCCCCACCCATGCAGACGAGTTAGGATCAGGTCCTTCATTGCAGGTCTGTGATTTTGAGAACTTGGTGAATAAAACAAACCTCTTCATAAGGCTCGTGGCCATGCATTTTTGTGACATTACTGCTGAAATCCTCCATGTTCACATCCTTCAGCTGTTCTGTCCTGGAGGAGGAGCAGGTGCTTTAGAGTTTGAGCCCCATCTAGTGAACAGACCACAGAGGACAGCGGCATTCAATAAATAGGGGTGTTTGGATTTTTTTGCTATGTGGTTTTGTAAGGCAGCTTTGCCTGCTGTAATGGCAAGACTTTGGGGTCATTGCAAGAGCTGCTATTTGTAGTAGTTCATTGTTCTTGACAGTGTTTCAAGATGGTTCCTCACAGATGGAAGAGATGTTTAAGAATATGTGGATTGTTTTGTCTCTGTGGAAAACAGACAGAATTGCTTGCAGAGAGCTGTTGTTTGTCTCCATATTGCAACAGTGCCCAAAGCCCCAAAACAAATATGCTGGGTAAACACACTGAGCACAAGGCAAGCTCCTGCCTCTCAAGAGCCCAGTTGAAAAATAGATGAGGCAGAATGATCTTATTGAGAGGAGGTGACTTTCCTGGGATTACACAGCTGACCAGGGGCACAATGCGCATCCAGAGTAGGGGTGCTGGTCAGCTGGTTAAATGTAGAAGTCTGGAGTGTAGGTTTATTGCATTATTTATTCCAGGCTCCTTTTATGTTCCATGGAGACTAGTCAGTGTTATTTTATAGTTTAGGAAATGATCTATTCTAAAGTAGATACGTAAAATAGAGTAAATTAATTTCTCCATAGCTTTCTTACAATGTGTTTTAATGATCTTTAAAAGCACTGCAGGACACGCTGTGTTGTAAAAGCCTTCTTTATCTGCACCCAGCACAGCACTTCTTCACATGGTCAGTGGATGAGCCATTCAAGCTCCATTAGAGCTTTTAGAGGAGATGCTCACATTGGTGATTTTTGGGTAATCCCAGCCACGGCTTTCCCTCTGCCTCTCAAATTGAGGGAATATTTGGGATTTGGATCCCTTTGGTTCTGTCTCTGGCTGTTCAGATACACAGTTTTCTTATTGGCCCTGGTGTTAGACCTGTAGCTAAACCCAAGCTTTGAAACGGGTTCATACCAGCTGGTATTTTTAACTGGACTCTGATCTTTTATTCCTAGTAAATATTATGAAAAAGAAGCTTTACTGGCAGATCCTGTTTGTGGCCCAATACTGGCTTCTCTGCTAGGTGAGTTCTTGCAAAGCTACTTCTTATGCTGAAGAAAATAAATTGTTTCTTAAAACATTTTGTATTATGACTGTGTTACAAGAGATGAATTTTCTGTCTCTCATGTAGGTTAACTATTTATAATAGAGCAACATCGAAGGTTTTTTTTGTTGCTTATGAGACCAGTAGAGACTGATTATCTGGTTTTATTATTAATTATTGGTTGGATCAGAAAGCAGAATGGGAATGGATTTTTCCTGAACGCTTGCTGGCAGACTGTAACAGCTAATGCTGCTGTGGCAGAGTATTGTGTCCTACAGGAACACTTTGATATAGCTCTAGGTAATAGGACTGATACATTGCTGTATTGTTGTCTGTGTTATGGGCTCCTCCCATAGGGTCAGTGATCATTAATATTCGCTTGGCTTGAGAAGCAAATCTCACCTTCGGTGCTCAGCCAGCAGATAGGACTGAGTAGCTTCTGAATAGACTCAGAAGGTTTCTCCCTTTGTTCTCCTAGTTGGGCCATGTGCTCTGGAGTACACCAAGCTAAAGACAGCTGACCACTACTGGACAGACCCCTCGGCCGATGAGCTGGTGCAGCGGCACCGGATCCACGGCGCGCACGGACGCCAGGACTCCCCCTCCAAGCGCCCGGCCCTGGGAGTAGGTATTTACTCTGTACCTGTTTCTGAGTTAAGGCACAGGCTGATAACAAAAACAGCCCCTCAGGGAGGGATCTGAATCTGGAACAGCCTTTCTTCTCTCTTCTGTAATGGAGCCTTTATCACAGACTAGAAGTCTCTTTGGGCCACAGCGTCCTCTTTATCTGTATGTAGAAAAGTTTGAGGTGCAGCACTAAATTCTGTGGCTTTTGATAGTTGTGATCTGACCAGGTAGTTCAGGAGAGTCCAGGTGATTTCTCTGCAAACTCTCCTGACTCCACAAGAAGTTCCACTCTGTGGAGACTGTTCTAAGTGGAGCAGTCAACCCCGCCCTGCCCTGGCCGTGTCTGTGTGTGCAGATCCGGAAGCGCCATTCCAGTGGGAGCACGTCGGAAGATCGCTTTGCTGCTTCGGCCCGGGAGTACGTGGAGTCCCTGCACCAGAACTCCAGAACACACCTTCTCTATGGGAAGAACAACGTCCTGGTGCAGCCGGTGAGGCCGGGACTTCGGGGCTGTGACTGGGGAGGGCACTGGGGTAGCTGGGGGTAGAGCTCAGACTGTCGAGTGCTCGCTGCGTTCTGTCCTCAGGGCTGCCTTCTGCCGGGCTCCCTTATGCTGGGGTACATTCAAACCTCACAAATGCTTTCAGTGCCTACCAGGGTCAGTGGGCCTGTCGGCAGGAACAGACACGCTGGACTGTAGTTCATAAACCCACTGACTGTATTGTGCTTTTTCCACTCTTTCTAATAGCAGTGTTAAATACCAGTACTTTTGCTGTTAAGATTTTCCTCAGCAGTTCCCAGATAATGTAGCTCTGGAACTTGCATGGCATAGAAAAACTGGAACATATATTTTATGCAAATATTTTGTGCACTTGAGTCACCTGCGTTGTCTGTTTGTTGCTTCTGTGAGCAGAAAGATGACTTGGAGGCAATTCCTGGGTATCTCTCCCTTCACCAGTCAGCAGATAGTTTGACATTAAAATGGACTCCAAACCAGCTGATGAATGGAACCCTTGGAGATTCAGAGCTGGAGAAAAGGTACTCATTGCATTCAGGAAAGATGGGAAGCACTGTGTAACCTTCTGGGGGACACTGGGAAAGGGGAAGGGGTGGGGAAGAGGGAAGCAGAGGTTGTGCAAACCCGGTAGCAGAGTATCCAGTGTGGAGAAACTGGTTTTCCTTTGCCTTTTAATTGACTAATAATTTACTTTAATTGACCAAATTTAATACGCAATTATTAACTTGGCAGAGTCTTTCTATCAGGTGCTTGGAACTGCAAGCATTCCTGAATATGGAAAAAACAATGTTTCCTGCACTTTCCTTCCCTTTTAGTGTTTACTGGGACTATGCATTGATAGTGCCACTGAGCCAGATTGTCTGCATCCACTGCCATCAGCAACGTAAGCATAACCCTTCCTCTCCTGGGGCCCTGCCAGAGCCCCTGCTGCCAGGGGAGTGTTCGTGCTGCTGCCAGGTTCTGTGGTGCCTGTGAGGGGGTTGTTGCAAACGGAGACAGACACCTCTTCTTCTTCAGCTGCTTTCATTGGAGGGCCCAGTGAGGCTCCTCTGCCTGACTCTGCTCCAGGTGTCTGCTGCTTTCTGCAGACTTTGGTTTCCCTGTGTTTGGTTTTTCTGACTGTCTGCAGAACAGCACTTAGAGGAAGCTGTCAGAGGCAGGTAAGAAACGTGGAAGCTTTGGCTTTGTAAGAAGAGACCCCCATCCATAGATCATTACAAATAAAAAGAAGAGGGAAAAGCAGATCTGTCAGCCATGTCTCCAGTGGGATCATCAGCCTGTGGAAAAGGGGTGTGTGTAACCAGGCCACTCTCTGTCACCCTCAGACCACCCAGTTCTCAGGAGCCCATCCAGGTCAATACAGGAGAATCTGGAATGAAGCATCTCTCCCTCTACTTTCCTGACCACAAGCCTCAACTCAGGATCACAGAGCAAAGACACAGAACATTTAGAAATTTTATTTGGAGTCAGATTGGAGTTACAGTTGGACTGAAGGTTCTTTTGAACTAAGAGCCTGTTTAAGAAGACAGTTTATATATATTGCTTTAAAATACATAAACAGGAGAGCCACTTGAACGATCGCTTTTCCTGGCTGTGTGGGAATGAGTGTTAAAATCTCCAATCCCAGCTGAAAGAGGATGACAACTGCATGAGGCTTTCAGAGTTTGCTTGTATCTTGAGTTTCTTTAGGACTAAAGGGCTGATACCATCCCTAGATCACACTGTGCTTTACAGAGGTTTATTTACCTACTTAGAGATGATCACAAATAAAATTTCCTTAGAAGGTGTGAGCAGAAAATAGAGGTTCTGATGTAACAGTGTGGACTCCCCTTGTCCTCTCTTGCAGCAGAAAGCAGATGGACATTAGTCCTGGTGAGTCAGGATGGAACTCAGAGGCCCCCGCTGCACTTCCCCCAAGGAGGGCACCTCCTCGCCTTCCTGTCCTGCCTGGAAAATGGTCTCCTGCCTCGTGGTCAGCTGGAGCCCCCGCTCTGGTCCCAGCAGGGCAAGGTACTGCTTTCTCTGGGGAGCTGTTGCAGTGGGTGAGGCTGGTGTTCATGTCCCTGCTCCACAGGCTCTGGGCATTGACTGCCAGCTGCTTCATAGGAAAGTAGGAGGCAAAAGAGCTCCAGTTAGTCCCATTTGACTCTTATACACATAGTCTATAAAAATTATTCATACCTTCATTGCCCCATTGAGCAGTGAGCTGGAATCTGCGGTTGCATCAAGATATGAACCCACATGAGAGAAGTGAGACTGGACAGAACTGCTGCCAGAGGCTTGGGGTGCCCAGCTCCCGTAGGTTACAAGAAAAGGCTGGTTTATAGTACACAGGAAAGTAGCATTAGGTACCCCTAAACCACCTGCTGTCTGTGACTCCACTGTTCTCTCCCTCACCTTTTCCCAGCATGGAAAGTTTGGAGATTTAAGATGCCAAAGGTCTGCAGTACTTAGTTTGTTGTAGCCTGTTAGTCACTCTTAGCTGAATGTATGGAATTGCTATTTTCTCTAGGGTAAGGTGTTTCCAAAGCTTCGAAAACGGAACAGCAACAAATCAGTGGACCTGGAGGAGATGCCAGCTGAGGACACGTCCACCGACTATGTGTTCAGAATTATTTATCCTGGACACAAGCACGATAACAGTAAGTGCCTTTGTTCTGCATTTTTTGGAAAAAGCAAAAAACCAAACCAGACACCTGAGAAAATCTCGAAGTAATATCCTGGGAAGTACCTGCTGGTGACAACCCAGGTTTTTTGGGGGGAGGAAAAACCAAACATCTCAGAAAATTTCACT
Organism: Atrichornis clamosus; assembly: GCA_013400975.1. NCBI lineage: Eukaryota > Metazoa > Chordata > Aves > Passeriformes > Menuridae > Atrichornis > Atrichornis clamosus. The sequence goes on from WBMZ01011127.1 coordinate 26,878, forward strand.
AAGAGATAACTGTGATCTACAGGTACAGCTTAGGTTTCCTTAATGCAGTGAGACTTGTTATCTTAGTGGAAATGGAGTCAAGGTGGGGAATCTTACTTATATTTACTCTGTGTTTTGCAGAGGAAGTTTTCAAAATACTCCCCTGGGCTTGCAAAATGAGACTAAAACCAAAAAGATTGCTTGACTAGCCAAGAGCAGTTTTGCTCCTGAAGTGAGGATATTTTTACTGGCCACACTTCTTGCTCATAATGTTGTTATTAGGGAAAAGAAAAAAACATAAACTCTTAAAAGTACCCCAAGAACTCCCTGGGCTAAGTTTTCCTGGCTTGGGAGCACAGACTTAACAATAGGTAAATAAAGGCCCTTCCAAGGAAACTAAATGAATTCCCAAGCACCAAACCACCTCATGTCATCGGTGATTACAAATTCCTTACATGCAAGAAGGCACTAGAACTAGTTCTCAAACAGCATGTTTGTTTTAATTCCCGTTGGCAAAGAAGCAAGAATTTCCCAGGAAGACCAGGCCCTAAAGTTTACAGGAGATTTGGAGTTCCTGCTCATATTGGCACTTACTGCAGCCTCCTTACCCTGGGGCCTGGGCCACAGTGGTGGCTGGGCTTTGTTAGGGCTTCTGGGCTGGCACAGGTAAGGCCATGCACACAGAGCAAAGCACGTTCTGCCTTTGCCTGGGTGGAGGGGCTGCAGAGCCTGGGGGCTCCTGGGGCAGGAGCCGTGGGTCCTGTGCCAGGCAGGACCTCTGCCTGTCTGCAGGGCCACACACAGCTGTGAGTCAGGGTTTGCTGTCCAGATGCGTCTGGCACGGGTTTCAGAGAAGAGGCCAGAGCATTGCTACGGGCATGGTGAAGGACGGAAGTTAGCTGGAGCCTAGAATTCCCGTGGAGCTTTGCTCAAAAGCATACTCAGCTGCTGCAGGCTGGCACTGGGATCTTTCTCCCTTGCCATGGTGTGGCACGTGTGCTCTCACAGCCTGTGCATGCTCAAAGGCTGGCCTGAGTTTGGAGCATGCTTTTTTTTTTGTATGAAACTCAGTTTTCATACCCATTTTACAGGAGCTTGTGCCCTCGAGAAGAGGGCAGGATTCAGGTCCTTTGTCTTTGCTGACCATGTCCTTTTGAGCTTTCCCACAGAATTGAGTTCTTTCTTCTTATGCTCCTCTTTCACTATTTTCTTTGAGCAGTAACTATTAACTACCACCACTTAGCTGCCAGCCGCTCTACCTCTGTTGACGATGATGAGGAGGAGGAAGATAAGCTTCACGCAATGCTATCAATGATCTGCTCTCGGAACCTCACAGCTCCTAATAGGATGAAAGGTTTTTATCCTCCTCCCCGTGTCCCAGAGCTCTCTTGCAGCTCCTTTCACTGATGCATACAACAGTGTTGGCATTATCACAGGGAAAAACATTTCGCTCACGCCATGAGATCTGGAGTTGGAGGTGACTGTGCAGAGGGACTTGGAATGTGCTCACAGCCTGTGGGGAGTGGGAACAGCACCTTCCCTCTCCCTTGGTGCTGAGCAGGCAAACCTCCTCTCCTCTGGGGCTTCCTGCCCCACCTTCATAAAGGCTGGCTACTAGAGCAGGTTCTCAGGAGAGAAGGAGGGAGTGTAACAGCTTTGTGATCTCCCTGTAAGGTGGCAGAGGTGTGCACAGAAGGTGGTGTTGAGATGCAATGCCTTTCTGGGGTCAGTGCTTTCATTCCACTTGCATCCATGGACTGGGTGGGTTTCAGACAATCAGCTGTGAAACTCTCCACCACCCTCCACAAATTTGTCATCTCTTTCTTTTCCTAAAACAGTTCACAACATATTATTTAAGTTGGTATTCTCAGGAAGTGTGTACATTTGGGATCCAGTAGTTTAGTTCTGGATTCTGAGAAGTCCTTGCTTTCTCTTACACCTTTAAATAGCAGAGCAGTGATTTTGGTTCCAAGTGGATGTTGGCCCTGAACTGGTGGAACTGACTGCAGGAGACAATAATTACCCTGCCAAAGTTCTGGTTAGAATTCTTCTAGAATTCTAGACTCAATTCTTCTAGACTGCCCCACATACCTATCCCAAGGGAGCAGCCCCTGGAAACTGATAGGGCCCAGTCCAAGTTAATGAAGAGTTCTTGGAAGACATGGATGAAAAGAAGTTCCAAAAATACAGTGTTCCCCTTGAAAAAAGACGCTGTTTTAGGAAGTTTCATTGTGTCCTAAGTGATCATGCCTGGACACGGACAGTGATGGGGAGGACGAACATTTAACTGCCACATGCGCATTAAGAGGCCAATGCTGTGGTCTAAAGCATAAGGAACACACTTCGTCTTTAGTCAGTTGACAGAAATTGTAAGTTATCCCACTGTCAGGTGTCAGGTGTCTGCTCTTGCCAGTTGAATCTTGAAGGGGATGGCAGAGTTAGGGATGTGTCTGCTGGAATAGCCTGGCCCGGCTGCTGTCTCTGCAGCAGCGCCATCCCATAATGACAACACTGTTGTAGCAGGTTTGCCAGCCATCTGCTTTGACATTTTGCAACATGCTCGACTTTTGCATGTAGCTGAAGTTACAGATAACACCACTACAATTAAATAAAAGATGCTGTTCACTCTAATTCTTCACTAATTCAGGTACCTTTCATCTGAATCTTTAGGTTCTGTGGGGTTCTCTCCTTGTGTCTCTAAAAAACAGAATAAAAAATTAAAATTGAATAACCCACTTTTCCTGTCTGTAGAGGGGAGGCAAAAAATAATGATCTAAAAATGTTTATCCAGTGGTTTTTATTTGAACCCAATAAGAAGCTGCAATAAATACTGGGTCATTCAGCTCCTTCCTGAAGAATTAAGGTGAAGAGCATTTTTGCATCACACTTTGTTTTGTGAAATGAAACACACATGACTGCTTCCGCATGAGCCTGTGCTTTTTCTGTTAACCAATGGTTTTACTCCACTCCTTCCTCACCTCTGCCCACTTTCTAATAGGCACTCCTAAAATGCTTTGTGCTACCTTGATTTAAAATGCATGAGATGGTTTGGAATTGCCCCCTGCCCCCCCAACAAATGTCTGTTTTAAAAGCACGGCCCAGGGGACTGGATTTTGCTTATAACTGTTAATTTAGTGACATACTTTATGACATACATTATTGTATTTGCCTTAATTTTAATCATGGGTGAGCTGAAAGGCCAGATATTTATTATAAACCAAAACCCCCACAAGCTCAAATGCCAGCTGGGAAGGCTGAAGAGCTGAAGCCAAGCTTTCTGAAGGGAACTGCTGATTTTTTGGGTTGCCTTTCTGAAGCTGGTTAAAAAGGCAGATAGATTTAGTGGAGAAAGGATAACTCAGGAAGCTGCGTTGTACTGTTGGATCACATATTCCTGCAGAGTATCCTTTTAGAAACGTAGTGTGGACATTAGGAGGACTGGAACTGTCCTTTTGTGTTAAATATTTTAGGATCTGGTTCTGAGGGGGAGAGAAGCATCTTTTAAAAGTAACCAACTTTTTTTGTCTTAATTTCTTTTATGCTCCAACTTTCACTCTAGCTGGACCAGCAGTTCCATGGCTGATTCCAGGAACTGCAAAATGAAACACTGAGGCCCAAATTAAACAGAAGGTTGGGCTGGATGATCTCTTCTGGCCATAACTAACATTTCCATCGTGTTATACAAGAACCAGTTTAGTGGTTACTGTAGCACCCTTTTCTCTATTCTCTTGAAACATGAACTGGGATGTGCATGGGCAAGAGAGGGGGAAATGGTGAAGGGGTTTGGCTTCCTGGGAAGGGACCCTGCACAGCATGCAGCGGGTCCAGAGCAGTGATTCCGAGGATGCTGCACTCCCGTCCCTGGGATCGAGGTGCAGAGCCTGTGAAGTGAAGCATGAGCCACCAGGATGCACAGAAGGCAGAGGGGCAGAGAAGGGAAAAGGCTGATGTCCTGCTGTCTTCTTTGGTTTCTCCACAGACACCAGTGAGATGATAGAGATGCAAGGCTTTGGGGCAAACCTGCTCTCGTGGCAGCTGGAGCACTGCAGCCAGGGCTCCTCCTGTATCTCCTGTTCCACAGGCAGCTCTCCCTACGACATTCCCAGCTGCTGCAACTGCATCCACGACCGGTGAGCAAGCTTGCACAGAGCTTACCTGGGGACTGTGTGCATGCACAGGTAAAAGCAGGAAGGTTTTAGTGGTTGCAGCACGTGAGACAAGACAGCAACAATTTACAAGTAGTTTCTAACATAAAAAGATGAAGTTAGCATGGAATTTATTAAAACTAATTATTAAACTACTCTCAAGTCACATTTTGATAGAAAAATTGCATCTAGTTCTTTTGTCTAGTGTAATATACTTCAGCTCTGGAAGTGTTATCTTTAACAAGCCATTAACAATTGAATGAAGGCCAACATTTCAATTTGACACAGACCTTTACAGTACACCTGCAGCAGTGTGCCAGGGAAAATCTCTTTGGGGCCAGAATGTTGGTGGGGAAAATGCTTTATTTAATGTAGTTTATTATTGTGTCCTTTAACTGAATAAATCTTGATGCAGAGAAAAAATTGCTATGTGTAGGACATAGGGACCACAATGAAATTCCTGATGCTCTCTGTGCTCATGACCTGCTGTTGTCCTGTTGATGCCTCTCCACAGAACTCCACTAAAGATGTTGTGTGAAAGCATGAAGAGGCAGATCATTTCCAGAGCCTTTTATGGATGTAAGTGAAGCTTCTTATATCCGGCCCATGTGGTATTCATCCACTTACCTAAACAACAGGGGATGTTTGGTTTAGAAAGCAGTCCAACCCCAGATTTATTGCTGTGAGTCAGAAAGCTTCAGGGCAGTAGAGTGGATGTGACTCCAGCGTCACAGCTTCATAATGCCAGTGAGTTTTGCAGGTGGCAATGGGTGATGTATAGTGAAGACAGAGTGTAGTTCTACACGTCAGTGTAATACACAGCTTGGATTTTACTGGTCTATGTCAGTTGTGTTTAACCTTTGGCTCTGTTGTAATTCCTCACTCTTATGCGGTGCAGTGCAAGCTCAGCTCACACAGGAGTGCCAGTGGGAGGCTTCCCAGGCTCCCCTCAGACAGGGCTGTGCCCTCAGGCCAGGCCGGTGCTCAGCACTGCTGCCTGTGCCCTCAGGCCGGGCCGTGCCCTCAGGCCGGGCCGGTGCTCAGCACTGCTGCCTGTGCCCTCAGGCCGGGCCGTGCCCTCAGGCCGGGCCGGTGCTCAGCACTGCTGCCTGTGCCCTCAGGCCGGGCCGTGCCCTCAGGCCGGGCCGGTGCTCAGCACTGCTGCCTGTGCCCTCAGGCCGGGCCGTGCCCTCAGGCCGGGCCGGTGCTCAGCACTGCTGCCTGTGCCCTCAGGCCGGGCCGTGCCCTCAGGCCGGGCCGGTGCTCAGCACTGCTGCCTGTGCCCTCAGGCCGGGCCGTGCCCTCAGGCCGGGCCGGTGCTCAGCACTGCTGCCTGTGCCCTCAGGCCGGGCCGTGCCCTCAGGCCGGGCCGGTGCTCAGCACTGCTGCCTGTGCCCTCAGGCCGGGCCGTGCCCTCAGGCCGGGCCGGTGCTCAGCACTGCTGCCTGTGCCCTCAGGCCGGGCCGTGCCCTCAGGCCGGGCCGGTGCTCAGCACTGCTGCCTGTGCCCTCAGGCCGGGCCGTGCCCTCAGGCCGGGCCGGTGCTCAGCACTGCTGCCTGTGCCCTCAGGCCGGGCCGTGCCCTCAGGCCGGGCCGGTGCTCAGCACTGCTGCCTGTGCCCTCAGGCCGGGCCGTGCCCTCAGGCCGGGCCGGTGCTCAGCACTGCTGCCTGTGCCCTCAGGCCGGGCCGTGCCCTCAGGCCGGGCCGGTGCTCAGCACTGCTGCCTGTGCCCTCAGGCCGGGCCGTGCCCTCAGGCCGGGCCGGTGCTCAGCACTGCTGCCTGTGCCCTCAGGCCGGGCCGTGCCCTCAGGCCGGGCCGGTGCTCAGCACTGCTGCCTGTGCCCTCAGGCCGGGCCGTGCCCTCAGGCCGGGCCGGTGCTCAGCACTGCTGCCTGTGCCCTCAGGCCGGGCCGGTGCTCAGCAGGGCCGTCTCCCCGCAGGGCTGGCGCACTGCCGACACCTGTGCACGGTGCGCACGCACCTCTCGGCGCTGGTGAACCACAGCATCGTGCCCCCTGACAGACCCGCCAGTGCCGCCGCCGGCCTCACCAAGGAGGTCTGGAGCAAGTACCAGAAGGACAAGAAGGTCAGTAACACAACCCTTACTGTGCACTGGCTCCACTCGCTGCTGCGCTGGGCAGGGAATCGCTTGGAATGGGCCCCAAAAATATTGAAGGTGTTTCTGGTATCCACAGGGTGACTTCTCAACTGGTGAGAGTCAATTCTTACACTCGTTGCTCTCCTTTGCTTCTCCAGTGATGGCAAAGTTATAAATTAATATCAAAGCAACTGATCTATTCAAAATCAGATTATTTTCATGGGAGGCAGGACAGCCTGTATTAGGCTGGATTTAAGCTAAGGCCCTAAAGGCTTGAATCAAGCTGCAAAATTTATTTAGTGCCCTGCATGTATCTCCATACTCAGTGTGAAGTGTCTCTAAGTGTGCCCGAGGAAAATACAGATGTATTGCCTTCAACACCTCTTTCTCCTGGCCACTGTAGAACTACAAGGAACTGGAATTACTAAGAAGAGTTTACTATGGCGGGGTCCAGCACGAGATTCGGAAGGAAGTGTGGCCGTTCTTGTTAGGTCACTACAAATTTGGCATGGCCAAGAAGGAGATGGACCAGGTAAGCACAGCTTCCCAGGAATTGGAATTTACATTTGCAGAGTACCTTTTGTTTTCTGAATAGCAACTATTGGTCTTTATTACTGTTTAATATTCCCAAGGGAAAAAGGCTACTGAAAGCACGAGTAACACATGTTAGCAGAGGGGTTATGAGACCACGTTTTGGTGTCTGAAAGTCACTAAACGGGAGTTCTTTCTTGTAGTCATACAGCTTGTAGTCATACAGTCATACAGTCACCTGCATACAGCTCTGCCTGTGGCATGCACTTGCCCTTAGCACATGCTGCGTTCACAAACTTGTCACTTCTAAAATGGGTAGACCACAATTTGCCCATCTCTGTTACACCATCTCCCTTTGCTAATCTGTTTATAGGAGCAGCCCATGTTTCCCTTGCTGAGTGCTGTCATTTGTTGCACTTGCTCCCTGACTGAGAGGAAGGGATGTTCTCCTCTGCAGAGCCACAGAACTGCAGCAGGACCCTGCTCTGTGGGGAAAGTCTGGATTGTGTGCTGGTAAAACATTGCTTTTCTGTGACATCACCCAAATGCTGGCTGAAATGCACAGAACAGTAATGAGGTTTGCCCTGGAATATAATTAACACATTAATCTGCTTTTCAGTTAGTGTTATTACCAGGGAGGTAGCACTCATGCATTAGCTGATTCTGTTCTGGATTAAATTGATAAGGAGTGGTTTATATATCAAAACATTTGGCATTTGCTAACTCCCAATTACTTTATTTGCCAAGGGTAATTTATATCCCTGGGAGCACCTGCAGAGCAGAGGGGCAGCCTGACCTCAAGCCTTGCCGTGGACAAATCAGTGTCTTGCAAAGAGGGGCACTTTATGGGCTGTTCTCTTCTTACTAAACATTGCTATGGCAATTTGAGCTGTTTTCCTTCCAATAATCTTTCTAAACCAGTTCTGAACACAGATGGAGAAATAGACCTCTTCACTGTTCAAACTGGGTCACAGTTCAGATTCTCCCCCCTGAATCCAGATGTTTATTACAGATTTTCTGTCTGTAGTGTGTACATCAGGAATGTTCTGCTGAGCACTGCTGGGGCAATTCTTGCCCTCCCAAGCCATCAGCACTGGAAGAAGATGTGCCCTAGAAACCAGGGAGGACAGTGAGTGAGGTCTGCTGGTCACTCCAGCTCCTGAGGGCCAGGCCTGCTGCCTCGGGAGAGGAGCACATCCAGGGATCCAGCCAGGCTGACACACTACCACATTCTGCTGGGAAGTACAGCTCTCCTACAAGGGGACTTGTTCAATCACCCCTTTTTTGCATATGGCACAAATTTAAACCATCAGGCCTTCCAGAGCCCCACGTGGACTGATTCTGGGTCCTGGTGAAAAGGCGGGGGCCCTTCCAAACATTTGTGTGAATTTGGTGCAGAGCTTCAGCAGCATTATCTGGCTAAACTGCTGCATTTCAGGTGCAGTGTGAATTGATTACATTTGCATTTGGTGCTCCATTCTTTTTTTTCACCTCAGATTTTCAAGAAAGGCAGGATATTGGAGGTTTGTTGCATAGACTGCATTTTGCTGTCTCTGTTCTCCAGAGGTATATGACCACCAGATTTATTATCCATGTGTAGAAATAGAAGGTATGTCTGGAACTGAACAAAAGGACCCAGATGCTTAATTTTTAGAGTGGGAGATGTGAAGCCATTATCTCGTGGATTCTTGCCCCAGCTCCAAAGGGCATGTGCATGTGTACAGGAGATTTGGCAAGAAGAGATTAATACTGGAATCTGTATGATAGGAATTATAGTAAATTCATACAGAGATGTTACAAGATAGAAAAGATCAGATCTGCAGAATGCAGGCTCCTATAGAAGATTTTTATCCCTGATTTTGTACCATACTAACGCAGGGGTGCTCCAAACTTACCTGGAATTGTAATGAGCTACTCTACACCAGTAGTAAACAACACTAATAACCAGCTCCTCAAAGGAAGGGGCTGTTGGAGACTGAAGCTTACGTTGAATGTAAGAGTCTGTTAAGTGAGTGACATGGAAACAGTCCTAACACCTGCATGTACAGGAAGCTCTCCGTGTCCTTAACTGAAGTCATTGCAGGTGATTTACCATCTTTGCCTTTTGATGGTATTTTTGCACTCCCAGACGTGGCTGTCCTCCACTAACTGTTGTATTTGATGATTTATGACTCGACAGCTACCTCAAGTGACAAATAGCCTGCAGCTCTCAGCATGAGCGCTCGGGTAGCAGCTCAGCCAGCGGAGTCTGGAGCCTAGAGCCAGCTCACAATTGTGGCTTCTCTTCAGCTCTTGACAAGTGACAGAGTAGTAAAATTACTACATGTGCCTTAATAGCTCCAGGGGGGTTTCTGTGTCTGTCTTTGAACAGAGAAAGCCACCACTGGCAAAGATCTGTTTTATTCCTGTGGGGACCAGTGCGGGTGGATCCGGCCATGTGCAGTGCAGCCATGGACAGGGCTGTGTGAGCTGGGATTCTGGAGTCTCTCCCAGGATCTGACTCTGTAGGGCTGGCGTCTGTAAACCTGTGACCAGGAATTCATCACACGGGCTATGTTAGAGTTGGAACGGAGAGGGAGTTGGAACAGAGAGGGAGTTGGAAGGAGGTGTATTGAAATTAGGGATGATGCAGTTAGAGGTAGCACTTGCTCCATCAGATTGCATCTGACTTCTGTGTGACATTTTATGGGAAAGCAGTGACATCTTTTGTTCTGTCCTGTGCTACTGTCACAGTGCCACAGTGCTGCTGCTTATATGAATCCTTTCTGGTGCCTACAGTGGCATTTGTTCCCTGCAAGTAATACCCAACACCTGACTGCTCCTGTCATCACGCTCTCCAGTTGCAGGATGTGCTGCAGCCAGAGAGCCTCGGGATCCTTTGGGCTTTCAGTCTGAGACACTGCACCTGCCTTAGACCTCTCCCTCCTGTTTTCTCCTGGTATTAATGCCTTCTTTCCAGGAGGGCAGTGTCCCAGGACGTGTCTCTGTCTGCAGGTGGACGCAGACATTGCTCTGAGGTACCAGAAGGTGATGGCTGAGTGGAAGGCCTGCGAGGTCATCGTGAAGCAGCGAGAGAAGGAGTCGCACTCAGCCACGCTGGCCAAGTTTTCATCGGGCAGCAGCATTGACAGCCACGTCCAGCGGCTCATCCACAGGGACTCCACCATCAGCAATGATGTAGGTACTCCCTTCCCACTCACCACCTGGAGTGGGCAGTGCTCAGCATTCGCAGAGGTGCAGCCCGGGAAGCAGAGACAGAGGTTAGCACAGCGCCATCAGCCTGGAGCTACCTGAATCCTGGGCACAGACTGGAGCTGTGGTGCCTCCATGACAGAGTGAAGAGCAGGTGTGAATTCTGGGTAGTCTATAGCTGTTCTTAAGCAGGATGTGCCTAAGGGGCTCTAAGGTTCACTTGCTGAGGAGGGACTCCTCTCAGCAGAGGAACAGTTCTCCAGATCTTTCCTTGTAGGTCCTTTATTCAGATCCGGCACAGAGCAAACGGTGGCTACTATTAAAGCGTTATTTTGGTTTTGCATGTCCCAGGTGTTTATCTCTGTAGATGACACAGACTCAGAGCAGGACTGCAGAGCGCAGGACGACCCCGCCCTGACGGCGCTGCCGGCACCGGCGGCCGTGGAGTTCGACTCCCCCGACTCGGGGCTGCCCTCCTCCAGGAACTACTCGGTGGCCTCGGGCATCCTGTCCAGCATCGATGACGGGCAGAGCGGCTCCTTTGAGGATGGGGCTGAGGAAGAAGCCAGCACTGAGGTGGGAAGGACTGAGCCAGGCACACCCCGTGTGCAGAGAGCCAAGCCAGGGCTGCTGCAGTCTCAGGACTCTGTCTCAGAAGAGCAGCTGTGTTCCCAGGTGGATTATTTAATGGATGTTGCTTCTGTCTGCGCTGCTTCCTACACAGTAGGTCACAACTGAAGTACCATCATCTGTCAGCACAGCATTGCTTTTTACCAAAGACTTGTACTTTTTCAGATAGGATTTCATGAGAGACAATCCCAAACTAGAACTACAGGTGGTGGGATGATAACAGGATTTCTGCATTCAAATCTCTTCATCTGGATTTTGAGCTAGATTGGAAATAAGACAGCAAGAAATATTTGGGTCTTTCTTTTTGAGTGGGAGGGCAAGACAAACAATATGGTACACGTCTAGCAATTAAAACTTTCCAGAGGCTGGGGGGTGTGGACAGCACACTACTTGTAAGATTTCAGTGTTACTTAATTCAAGTTAAAACCCCCATCTAGTCAAACTGAACCACAACCTAAACCTAGATTCAAGATGCCACCACCTATTTACGGTTTCTGTCAAGAGATTAGCAGCTCAGTTTTTGCTTCTCTTTCCTGAAGTTAATTTATTTGGAAATAACCATTTGAAAATAGGACAGGCTCGGCACATTTCCCAGTGAAAACAAATGTTTAACCTGGCATTTTTGATGGTAATTGAGTATTTCAATGTCCTCATGTGCCCAGAGTATAACTGTACTGTTTCTCATTTGGTGATTCTCAGAGCAAACCTGCACAAAGTCCTGGGAATGCTCTAAACTTGGCAGATCTAACTAAAATTTCTCTCTTCTAGATAGAGTTACTGGACACTGTTGCCTTAAATTTGCACAGAATTGATAAAGATGTCCAGAGATGTGACCGGAATTATTGGTATTTTACTCCTGAGAACCTGGAGAAGCTCCGAAATGTCATGTGCAGGTAACGAGTTGTAAACCAAACTGCTTTCACACCTCTGCCACAATCCATTAACTGTAATAATATACAAGTAACAGTCAATAAGAATTCTCACTAATGAACTCAAAAGAACTTGCCAGAAGGAGGAACAAGCAGGGTGGCAAGTTAGAGCATGGGTCTGGAATGCAGACTTGAGGAGATTCTTTCAAGAGACAGAGCCTAGTTTAGAGAACTGTTCTCTGAATGTACTCAGGTTTGAGTTTCTCCTGATTAGGATGATATATCCATGCTCTGAGGGTGTGCTCTAGGGGTGACACTAACTGTGCCCAGATACAGTGCTGTGTGTAAGCACACAAAAAGCCTGTATGTACAAATCCAACCAAAATCAAACCAGTGTCTGCCCACTGACAGCAGCTGGACACAACAGAAAGTTGTTTTCCCTTCTGGGAATGCAAATTGCCAAGAAGGTGGTTCAGCTACACACAAAGCACAAAATGTCATAGACTTTTAACACTTGGAAAGGACAACAAAATTCCACTTAGGGGAGGAAACAAAACCCAAAAGCCCAGGTACCTCTAACAAATGCAGTTTTTTTCTATAGACTGTTGGGCATTTGACAGCTGTTTTTCCGCAAGCCATGTGTGTGAGGGTTGGCCTCTCTATCCAGGCAGCAAACAGTGAAGGACTGTGAAATACTCTGGGAAGTGTCAGACAGTTCTGAGACTCACACATTCAACAGCTGCTTAGGATTTGGTCTCACATATGGAATCAGCCTTCAATACAAGGATTTCTTCTTTCCACAGCTATGTCTGGGAGCACCTAGAAGTTGGTTATGTCCAAGGCATGTGTGACCTCCTGGCTCCTTTGATGGTTATACTTGACAATGGTAGGAAGGGTTTTCCTTTGGGACATGTTGGTATCCTTAGCGAGGTCTTTCCTTAGAAATGCTGTTTCTGAAGGAATTGTCTGCATTAACCAGGGATGGGTCACCAGCAAAATCAAACCTGCAGCTCCTGATTTGTGTTTTCTCCACCTGTGGCTCTTGTTGAGATGGTTAACATTAGTGTCTCGGGGCTGCCCTGGTCACTCACTGACTTCCAGATTAAATTCTACCAAAGTTAGTAAAATTACTGTGTTCTGGCAGTTGCTGAAGCTGAAAAGTCAACTTCAGGCTGGATTCTTTGAAACAACTAGTAAAAATGGTCCAGAGTCAGGTACCAACATGGGTTTCCTCTAAATCCTGGGATTAGAGAACAGCAAAGGGGAAGACCCTGCTTTTCCCAAGCCCTGCAGTTCATTATTTTGGTTCAAGAAGTGCCACAGTTACCAGGACTGAGTGTCTGCCTTGTCCCTGCAGATCAGCTGGCCTACAGCTGCTTCAGCCACCTGATGAAGAGGATGAGCCAGAACTTCCCCAATGGAGGTGCTATGGACACACACTTTGCCAACATGAGGTCTCTAATCCAGGTAAGTCTGGTTTAAGGGTATTTGAAGACAAGGCTGTGGCAGAGGCTCAGGACTTGCCCGATGCCACAGTGAAGGAGCTCCGAGGACCAGGGTTCAGGTGAGACTTCAGAGCTGGGGAGGAGGGTTGTGGATTTGTAGTTCCAGTCTGAGAGCAGAGTGGAGGGAGAGGTGGAAGTTTGCCACATTGAAAATCAGAAGGATCTTCACCATGTTGCTTGGCCCTTTAAAATCCTGGTGAAGATTGACTTGACTCCACCTCAGCACTGTCAGGGCACCCAGGGCACGGCACTGGCACACACAGGAAAGGGCTGTTCTGTGCTGAGCAGCTGCTCTGACCACAGGGCTGGGCAGTGAGGAGCAGGGCGGGAGTCCATCATCTCTGACCTTGGCTCCTTTCAGACCAGATCCTGACAAGAGCTGATGTTTTCCATTCTAGATTCTGGACTCTGAGCTTTTTGAATTGATGCACCAGAATGGAGATTACACTCACTTTTACTTCTGCTATCGCTGGTTCCTGCTTGACTTTAAAAGAGGTAATGTTCTGTGCCTGTAGTTTAGAGTTGTGTACAACTGTAAGAGCTCTGTGTTGTGGTGTGAGTGTCTGTCAGGATGGTGAGTGGCAGTTGGGATCGGTGGAGAGTTTGTAGCCAGGAAAGGTAATGCAGCTCTGAGATGAAACAGCACTGCAGTGGTGTCCAGGCTTAGAAAGGGGTGTTGCAGATTCCTGAGATTAGGCGATTGGAGCCATGTTTCTTCCCAGTGCAAATGTCTGTTGGCTCAAGAAGGTGATCCCACTCCTCTGTAAGCTTAAATACCTCCTGTCTAATCCCTGTGATAGCAAGGAGCAGCTCAGCAATAGCTTAAAGCTGCTTTGAGTGAGGTGCCTTGTATCCCGTGGCAGCACCTCTGGATCCCAGGATCCCTGCACAAGTGCACTCCAGCAGTGTTGGTGCTGACAGGCCCACTGCAAAGCTGAGATACACCTGGACACACGTTCAGATCTGCAGCCTGTTGTGCAGCCCTGTAGAACACCTGGGCCTCCTGTGCTGTCTCACACGGTCACTGCAGTGCAGGCACCTTCCTGCGCTTGGCTCTGCACCATCACACCTCCAGGCTCTGGTAATTGTCCTTTAAACCCAGTTCTGTGCCTTATGTGCACAAGTGCCAGGACTTGGTTGGAGGAGAGAGGGAGAGGAAAAGCAGGAGTCACTGGGTTCTGTTCGTGTCTAAGGCCTGTAGACATTGGTGAGAGAGGGGAACATGGTCACTTGAATAATCAGATGCTCTTGTAATGTTTATTCCCATTCAGAATTGTTGTACGAGGATGTATTTACAGTGTGGGAAGTTATTTGGGCAGCAAAGCACATCTCTTCAGAGCATTTTGTCCTTTTCATTGCCTTAGCACTTGTGGAAGTTTATCGAGAGATTATCCGTGATAACAACATGGACTTCACTGATATCATCAAGTTTTTTAATGGTAAGAACCATTTTGATAAAAAGTAGCAAGACTTTGCTCCTTCCCTTCATGAGACTGTTCTGGTGCAGTTCTTGTCATGACAAGCCCTTGCTCATTTTAAGCTGAGTCTCAATGCCAGGACCTGCAGCACAAGGGATTCATCCACTTCTTCTGTCTTTAGTTCTCCAAACCCAAGCCCCTGCAACACTTTGGGATTGCTGCTTGTTATGCTCATTAATTAATGCTAATGCCACATTAATATCAGTGCCAGGGCAGGGAGGTTGTGCTGACAGTTTGGGTGTTTGTCTGTCCCTTAGAAATGGCTGAGCACCACGATGCTGCAGAGATCCTGAGGATAGCAAGAGACCTCGTCTACAAAGTGCAGACACTGATTGAGAACAAGTGACTGTGGACTGGCTGTCCCTGGGGCCTCGCTGTGAGCCACTGGACGGAGCATTCCTTGCACTGTAATTCCAGATGGTGTTTTAATTGCATCTTCCATGTAATGTAATAAATAGCAAGGAGATAGGTAACAGACTTTTAAAACCCAAACTTCCCTTTGCCAGATGAGGGTGGTGTTTGATAGTCCTTGTTACACTCACTTTGTATTTCTAGACAAAATCTTTTTGCATTCTCTATTTCCCTCTCTAGAAGACATCTGTCTACATCTTTGTGATGTTAGAAGAGGGGATTTGACACACTGGAACATTTGTATTTTGACTTACTGCACCTTTAAAGCCTGGATGCACGTTGTGTGCTCTGCCAGAAGCTGCCATGGAGGCAGGGCCGGGTCCAGTGTTGCAAGCATTGGACTGGGTCCTTGGAGGAGCACAGTCCTGGACTCATTCTTTGCTTGAACAGGGGAGAGATTGTGTCTGAGCTCATGTTGCTAAAACATTTGGGTTTGTATTTAGCAGCAATTAAAGTTGATAAGGTTCCTGGCTGGGAGAAAGGCCTTAACCTAAATGACACAGTTCAGGGGAGCAGTGATGAGCTCTTCAGCTAAAACACCAGTTTGACCTTGGCTGACTGGCTCACATTCAGTCTTCATGGCCCACACCGACCTGCCTTTGTTTTGCTTTGCAAAGTGGCCCTGCAACCATTCCCAGCTGCCAGGACCTGCCCCATGTTGTTCAGGTGAGCAGGTTCAGCCCACAGCCAGGGCCCTGCTCGGCCTGGCAGCTCCTGCTCCCTGTACTGTGCAGAGCCATGGATTCACATCCCACAGTACAGAGCAGACAGCAGTGCCCAACCTCCTCCAGATCACTAAATGCACACTCCTCCTCCTCCTCCTCCCTGCTCTGCAGAGCTTTCCAGAGGGAATCTCTGTGGGATCCCATAGACACAAACCAGGCGCTCGTCTCCATAAGCAGCATCATCCCTTGCCAGGTGCAGCAGCTGGAAGTGCTGGGGACTCGAGTCACTGCTGCAGCCCCGTGCTGGGGTGTGGAGCCCTCCGTGTGCCCCTGGAGAGGCTCTGCCCCGTCCCCCCCTGCCTGGCCACGCGCTGGCCCGGCCACTGCCGCTCGCCCTCGTGCCCAGGGAGCAGCAGGGGGCTGGCGGGGAGCTGGGCACTGCTGGGCACTGCTGGCACTGCTGGGCTCTGCTGGCACTGCCGGGCCCTGCTGGCACTGCCGGGCCCTGCTGGCACTGCTGGCACTGCCGGGCTCTGCTGGCNTGCCGGGCCCGCACTGCTGGGCTCTGCTGACCCTCTCTCCACGATTTGCTTTAGTAACCCTGGTCTGGTGCTTGCCCAAGCCGTGAGCAACTTTGTGCTGTTTTATGCTTGCAGCAAACTGAAAATGGTAACTTAAGACTGCAAAAGGAAAAAATAGACCCCAAGTGCTGAGCTCAATAGCCGAGGCCTCCCCTAAACTGCTCTTGCACAATTTGAGGAGCCTGTGAAGAAGCCCCAGCCCAAAGCCCCCCCAGGGTTGGGGGGGGTTTCTGGGCACAGCCCCCGCTCTGTGCAGGGCTGCGGAGCCTGCTGGGGAGGAGACCCTCTAAAACAGTGACAGTGGGAGGTGCACAAGGTCCTGCAGTCCCCGCTCGGGTCCCAGCTCGTCCCAGCTCCAGCGGTGCCCACCCTCACGGCCCCCACAGCTGCTCAGCAGGCCCAGAAGTGCTCCAGGTGTGGCTGGCTGATCACTTGAGAACTGAAATTTTATTTTTTAAAAGAGTAAGAAGAGTGAGAAAAACCTTCAACTTCCAGAGCCCTGGAAGAGATGGATGTATAGATAATACTGCACTATTTTCCTTTGGTATGTTGGGAATGTTCTGTACAGCTGTTTCACACAAACCCAATCTGCAAATTCTGCTGTATTTGTTAGAACATTCTGTCTGATTGGATTTTATCAATGTTGTGTATTATTTATTTTTGTTGGGAGCAGCCTATTCTCCTTATTGCTCAATTATTTATGTTTAAATGTAACTTATGAATAAATACTTATCGTCAAGGCATCCCGTGGAGCTCTCTGGGAGTGATTTCTCTCCCCTCAAGGTGATTTCAGCGATGGAACAGGGATGAGGCTGTCTGGGAGGACAGGGCAAGATGTAATTAATGTTTCTCTGATAAGCTGCATGGGCTGTAGTGCTAAAGGCAGTAAGTAGGTCACCATCAAGTAGAGTCCTGAGGTCCCTTAGATGACTTTAAGGGCAGCTTTAATGTACCCACCAGCCGAGCCTGAGCCAGCCCAGCCCAGGAACTGAACCAAGCTTTTGACAAGAGTTAAACAGTAAAAGTTTAATCCTGAAATTTCAGGCCTGATTGTGCTGCAGCTGCATTGAATCCAGCTGAGCTACTGGACTTCCAGGAGAGATTCTCCTCTATCCCTCCCAGACCCTGTTCAAACCCCTTGAACGCCTCTGACCAAGTCTCCTCTGCAGCAGGGACAGTCCCTCCTCAGTCTCACCTGGCTGCTTGGCTGCTATGGGCAGTTTTCGCAGCAATTTTCCAGGGTTTTAGGCCGAATAGCTCTGCCTGGAGGTGGATCCCTGGGGAGTTATGGAGCATTTCCCCATTCCACTGCAAAAAGGCCCAACAACTGCTGCTGTGTGCTGGGGTGGGCACAGCCACCCCTCAGCCATTGCTCATTACAGCTGCTAATCAGGTATTTATCCCTATCAACAAGGATCAGCCCCTTATGAAGTGTATCCAGAGACATGGTGGCCTAAATAATCTTCCAGTGTCCTCTCTATTCACCTGTCTGCATGAGGGACTTGAGCAGGCAGGGTACCTGAGCACCACACCTGGGGTTACTGCTGGCTCTTGTCCCTTGGTCCCCAGCCATTCCCTGTGGGAAGGCTCAGGAATTTTTAACGCAGTTATTTAGACCCATGGTGTTCCTCCCCGCCAGCCCCTCTGCCTGAGCCCACCCAGGGGGTCCAGCCCGACCCCCTGACCTGCTGCCCCCAATGCCACTGTGGGGGTTTGACTTGCCCTGTGCTGGCTGACCGGGTGCCGTGTCCTCGTACTGGAGACAAGGGACCGGGAAAACCTGGGACTCCAACGTCGGCATCTGCGGGAGAGAGAGCAGGTCCATGTGAGACAGGGCTGGCCGGGCTGTAGAGCCCCTCCCTCCTCACCCTGCATCCCCCCAACCCACTGTGGAGGAAGGCCCGAGCCCCCGGCCCAGCAGGAGAAGGGCAGATGACGGGGCACCATTTTCCACATTCTCACAGCTTCCCGAGGCTGCAAAGGCTTTGCTTTCCTCCTGCACAGCATAGCCTGATGCAGACACACAAACACACGGCCCTCGTGGAGCTCCAGCCCTGTGGCTCCGGGACACGCACCTGGAGCGACTGTGATGGCTCTGGAGGGAGGGAAGGCATTGCTCTTGGAACTGGGAAGTCACAAACAAAGTGAGGGATCTGCATGCAAAGCACGGAGAGGCAAATGCAGAATCCTGTTTCCCATTTCAGTGCATGTTTATTTCAGTTTTATATTTATTTCAGGCAAGTGCTTATTACATGGATATCATTCATGTTGGATACCTAAATTCTGGAGCATGAAGAGCCAGTATTGTACAGCTGAATAGTAAAAATACAATATGTACAAAATTAGTTGCTTTTTCACATAGCAGATGTATCCAAACACATAAAAATCTTTACAGTCTAGTTTGTCAATATTCAGTATTTCAGTAAATTGGTAACACAGTGACACGTCCTCACTGTAAACACAGACTGCACCTGCCCAGGTGAGCACAACGCAGGGGCTCCTCGGAGGTGCAGGGGAGGGAGGGGGCTCCGGGCCAGCCATGGCAGCAACTGGGCTCACAATCAGCAGCTCCAGTGACACATTCCTAACGTGGGGAGGGCGGCGAGGATAAAATAAATAAATAAATGCTTTAGGCGGGAGGGAGGGAGGGAGGGAGGTCACATGCAGTGACAGAGCAGGGTCCCGCTCCCACTACGGCTCCTCACCCAGCCATACTCAGGCTGGGGCCTGACCAGAAGCCAATAAATGGTTGGTGGCTACAGTCAGTCCCCGATTTCTCGCTCTGCCAAGCCCCACCACACTTTTGGCTCAGGTTGTTAAGGCGTATCCATAAGGCATTCGCACTGGGATCCCGCTGGCAGCACACGGCCCCGCGGGGCTGGTGGCCAGCGCGGGCTCCGGCCGGAGCATTCCCGATGGCGGGCACGGAGCAGCACCGCGGCCAGCGCAGGCACCTGTGCCTGCCACAGGAACACAAACTCGGGGAGGACATGCCAGCCAGCTAGGGAAAATGTCAGAACAGAGACGGGCTGGGAGTTTGAGGCATTTCCCTGGCGAGCCTCCACCCCGGCCAGCCATGGTGGCTTCTGCACCAGCACTCCCCTCACTCTCAAATTCCTATTCACAGCACAAGGAACGGGGTGAATCAATGGCCTAAAGCAGAACCAGCCATGCAGTCCTGACGAGAAGCACGACGACATCTCACTGCCCATTCCCACCAAATCCCAGCACAGAACAGCCCTGTCCCCGTGCCGGCGGCACAGGGATGGAGGTGAGCGGGACCTTCCTTCACAGCTCAGCAGCCCCAGCGTGGGAACAGCCAAACACAACCTTTGCCAAGACTGCACCCATCCACTGAGGGGCTTGGGCTGGTATTTTATAGTTCAAGTTTGGGTTATCAAGTTCTGTACAACAGGAACAGAAAGAAGCCGTGACTGACTCTATCCACAGCCTATTTTCCTTAACACTGCACATCCACTCCTAACAACTGATGTTTGACTCAGGAAGGAAATAACCTAAAGATAGTGTTATAATCCATTTTAATCTGTCCCAAATGATAACAGGATGGAAAACAGGCCATAAGTATGAGAGTTTTCCTCTCCTCATCCCCATAGCTTTTAGAATCAAAATAAGATTGAAATGAACAACAGTTCAGAAAAAAACAGATGCCAAGTCTCAGAAGAGCCTCATTTGCGACTGCTCAGAGCTGTCCACCTCCACCCCAGCTCCCAGAGCCCTGCAGCAGTCACTTATCTAATTGAGCTAATTAAGCTAGTGCCTGAACACTGAGACAGGCTGAGCCAACGTCCTGCTCAGGTAAGTAGAGGTCAACTGGTTCATCTGGCCAAGGCTGCTCGCCCCCCTGGGGACACTCAATACCCATCACAGAAAGCAAAGGGGCCAAACAAGCACCGACCACATCATCACACCAGGCAAAGGACACCTCTCCCCTGCCCCTTGTACCCACCCAACCTGGAACAGTTCTCACTTGTTTTTTTCTTTAAATGCAAAAAACACCCTCAGGATGCAAACCAGTCCAAGGAGACACAGGCTACATACGAAAACCAGACACGATAAGCCTTGCATTGCATGTCTACAGGAATCTACCAGGCGTGCGCACGGACAACCACACCGACACCGACACAGCAGCAACACCTCACCGCCACCTAAACCACCCAAAGGCATTTTTTTTTGTTTCTTTTGTTCTTTTGTTACAGAAGGCCACTTTGAAGTAAAACAAAAAAAAAAAAAAAAAGACAAGGAGCCCAAGAGCAGCAGCAGCAGCAGCCGGGCCGTCCCCCACGCAGTGGGAAGATGAATGCTCCGGACACACCGGGGGCACCTGGAGAGCAGAGGCCTCTGCAAAGGGTCATCCCCTCTGTTCAGCTCTGCTCAAGAAACCAAAACCCAACCGTGCCAGTGGCCAGGGGCCCAGTGGTGACACTGAAGCCCTTCTGGCCTTTGACACCCAGCACTCAGGCCCAGCACGGATGGACATACACACACACAAACACACGTGCAGAAAAAAGCCCGACGGCAGCAGTTTGGCTCCAGCCCTGATTTCCCCATATGAGAGGTGGGTCACCAGCTGCCCCTCACCATGCCCCCAGGGACACACGACCTGCTGCCTCTCAGATGCCACCCAAGGAACTGCAGAGAACGTGGGAAATAGGGTCACTTCCCTTCCTAAGCTAAACTACACCCATCTGGCTAATTTTTATTGGTGAGGTCAGGAATACATTCCTGTATCTAAAGTGTCAGCATTAAGAGCTCTTTCCAGGATCATTTAAAAGTAGCAGTTTAGGTTCACTGCCCTCTGCCTGCACTCCCTGGCAGGCGAGCTGGAAGTGACTTTGGCAGGGGCTCCCGCAGGCAGGCTGGGCCGGCCGGGGCAGGACGAGGTTTCCCCACGGCTCCGCAGCCATCCCAGGGGTTCTGCTCCACTTCAAACAGCCCTGACCGTGCTGGCTGAGCTCTAACACAGACCCAGCTCCTGAGCACGCTCTGGCTGCTGGCAGTGGGACACAGCGTGGGGAGTGCCCGGGCTGCAAGGGCACCTGCCCCCAGCAGAACCATCCCCACTGACAAACAGGCTCCGAGCCAGGTGTGACAGGACAGAAAATCCTCTCAAACTACTGCGTAGAAAACCCATTTCTATTGTTTCTGTGGTACGGTTACCAATAACTAGTATTATTCAACAACAGAAGAGACTTCTTGTAAACTTCGTATTTATTGATTTTTGGGGGGACAAATTAGATCTTATGACTCCCCAAGTGTACATATACATTTATATATAGCTTTCTCCATAGGGAAAACATATATCAAAAGAGGAGAGACATTCCTAAAGTGCCCCTTGTCATACAGTACTGAATGGGATTTCTAAGAGCATCAGTGTAAATCTGAAGTTTCTGAGCATGAACAACAGAGGTGGTGAAGGAAGGAAGGTGGCTGCTCTTCTTGCCACAGAATAGAGAGAAGGTCGCTGACTTTAAAAAACAAAAATAAAAACCCCAAAGAAATGTTTCTGGTAGCCCTGAAAAAGGCAGATGAGAACAGGGAGACACAAGACACCTGGAGCAGCTCACAGGCTGGCCAAGGGGGATGTTCCTCAAGAGGAGGCAACACCCATGAGGGGGATCACACACACAGCATGGCACGACTCCAAGAGGAAAGAAAAACTGGCCAAGATGCAAGACTGGGCAAGGCAGGGCAGGGCCACTCTGCTCTAAACCACAAGGGAGCTGAAGATGAGCCAGCAGCACCCCTGTCCCTACAGCACAGGCCATTCAAAAACCCAACGGGGAGCTCATCTCCCTGGGCCTCTCGCCAGTGCTCCTGCACCGAGCCCCACTCCCAACCCGGCTCCTTCTCCTTCAATAAGATTTTATTACTCTGTGAGTTGGAACAGGAAAAACGAGCAGAAAGACACATCCTCTCTCTCTCGATGCCACTACAGAAAGCAAAGCCACAGGTCCCTCCTGAGAAGGGAGATGACCCTGTTGCAAAGACTCAGTCTTGAGGAGATTCTGATGAGGCGTGACTGATACCCGACGCTAATCTCTCACGCACTAGCAGACAACAGCCTCCTTGGGAAAGTACCTGCACGGACAAAGGATGATCATGCCCTGGCAATTCCAGGAACCCCCCAGTGTTAATGGGGCACTGGAATGAGACCAAACGATCTGCTTAAATGTGGTTTCATTCAAAGATTGTCCATTCTGCAGGAGCTGTGCTGGCAGCACAGCCAAGAGCTTCCAGAACTCAAGGATCCTGCTCAGAAGGCACAATCACTCCTGATCTCTGCAGTCATTTCTCCTGCCTCCAGACCAGTTTTAACTGGGGATAGTATGGAAAAGGCAAATGTTCTCAGTTAAGCCCCTGACACTGGTCACACCAGTCCCTGACAGGCAAAAGTCCTGCTGGAGTTAACAGGTCCTTAGGGCAGACTACAGATCCTGTTTTCCTGCAGAAGACTTCGACTGCACACTGGGTGTAGATGGGCAGCACAGCAGGATGTGAGCTCGGCCCTGCTTGCCTCCAGCTCTCCCAAAGATCCTGGGCAGATGCTGAGACCATCCTCTCATCCTGCCCCAGGAAAACGGCCACTGGCTACAGCAGAATTTTGCCTGCAGTAAGGACTGTGGAACACTTGTTTTAAAGAGAGGAAGACAGAATGGAAATCATTCACAGCACTAACTACACACGCAAGGACCAGAACATTCAGCCAGCAACAAAACACGTCCTAAGCAGTCTCCTGGGCAGGCTGGCAGGTACCAGCATTCCTCCCCTCCTGACTCCATGGGATTTGCCACTGACCTCAGACAAGTCTGCCCCAACCGCCAGGAAGAGGGAACAGGAGGGTCCTGAGGGACGAGGGTTCTTTGGTGCACGTCTGTCAGACACGAGCTCTCACACTGCCCTCCTGCAACAAACCCTTTTCCTGCACAAGGAGAGATTGTTTCCCACTGTCAAAGGAACAAAGCTGTCCGAGCTGCCTGCGCTCTGGAAGGGAACCACATCCCCATTTATCCCTTTCCGAACCCACTGGCTCCCACACCAAAGTGCGGTCAGGTCAGAACAAAACAACATTAAGCCATGCAGCAAATCTACCTTATTATTTCTCTTGGTTTTC
Source organism: Atrichornis clamosus (assembly GCA_013400975.1). NCBI lineage: Eukaryota > Metazoa > Chordata > Aves > Passeriformes > Menuridae > Atrichornis > Atrichornis clamosus. The sequence goes on from WBMZ01011127.1 coordinate 50,095, forward strand.
TTGTCCCAGGTTCCATCCACCAGGCCACAGAAACGCCCTGAAAGCTGCCAGCACAAAGTATGTGCCTCTGCCAAACAACAAACCCGAGAAACCTGGGGGGGCTTGGAGTGGTAGGAGGGACCCTGACCAGGGCTGTGCCATGCAGAGATCTGCAAAATCAATTATTGCATCAGCAAACCAAGCCAGACAAGAAACAAATCCCCCCAAAACATCCAAAAAAGCATAGTCAACCATTAAAATAATAAAAACCAGTAATTTTTTGACAGAGCTATAAAAATCAAGTAATTTATAAAACGGCAACAAATGAAGTCTGGTTGTGTATTCTTTTTCCTTTTATTAGACAGGACAGAGAATTTCCTTAAAATGCCATAACAAGTCACAGTGATTTTAGATGGTTTTTGAAATGTAATATATCGATGGGAAAATACCTTTAACATGGTTTGACTCGTGGTTTGTTGTTGGGGTTTTTTTTGTCACTGTACTGTGGTCCACCAAACCATCTACCTTATAGTTTCTTGTTTAGAGAGGACACTCTGTCTTCTTCCTCCAAAAATGAATTTTGTCTCATAATCCTGCAAAATAATCAACCTTACAAAAGGCCTTCAAATGTTATATTTATATATATATGTATATACATATATATACACACACATACACACATATATATAAATATAGACTTCTATGATTTTTTTTTCCCATTCTACGCAATGTCTCGATAAAGAGATCAGCAATTTTTATTCTACAAAGAAGCAACACATAAGAGGGCAAAATTAAAGTCTTAAGAACATCATATCCATAGTTCACTCATTACACATAAAAGGAAAAAAAAATCACCATGAACAACTGTCTTTGAAGTTTCTCAGATGAGCAAATCTGAGCGCGGAGCGGCCCGTCCCCGGCGCCAGGCTGGGCACTGGGCGGCTGAGGACAGCCCAGCCCGGCTCCCGCCACTCTCGGCATTCCTGCGCTCCCCTCCCGCCGAGTCGGGCGTGGTTGGAATGTATGGAGTTTCCTTAGGAAAGGTTCCCAACAAAGACCTTGCCGTCGGACCGTGCCCTCTAGGCCAGCTTCAGCGTGCTCACCGGGAATGACGGCATGGTCACCATAGTCACGGGGTTTAGGACCGTCTGCCCCACCAGCTGCGGGTGATGGACAACTTGGGTTCCTACGGCCGGCTTGGCCATCACCGCCGGCGGGCCCAGGCTCGCGGTGCCGTTCACTTGCTGGTGCGAGATGGTGTGAGCGATGTGGCTCACGACGGGCTGGCTGACGGCCACGGGCTGGGGGTAGATGGGCAGCTGCGGGCCCAGGTGGGCCATGTGGTTGATGGTGGCCGGGTGCACAGTGATGTGGCCGATGGGCTGAGCAGCAGTGGTGAGTTGCACGGGGCTGGATGTGGAAGGTGCAATGTGAGCAATGTGCTTGGTCTGTGGACCCTGAATGACGTGGTTGACAGTCTGGATGACCGAGGCGTGGGTGGTGGCGGTGTGGGCGATAACAGTCGATTGCACGGTCGAGGCCGCCACGATGTGAGTCTGTGCAGGGACGATCGCTTGCGGCGGGACCAGTGCCTGTGTCTGCAGGGGGGGCTGGGCATGGGGCTGCTGCTGGATGGAGACGTGCGGGGGCAGGACCGCGGGGAGCGGGGGAGCAGCGTTTGGGGGGACGGCTTTCAGCAGCTCTGGGTGCTGGCGCTGAGTGAGTTTTGGTAATGAGTTCACTGGCCTGTCATCTTCCATATCTTCATCTATGTTGTCTTCACCCTCTGGAAAACACGAAAGGAAGAAACTCCCATAAAACAGCAAGCAGAGCACGAACTGGACCAACGCACCTCCCTAAAAGGCAGCATCAGCAGAAGAGACAAGAGCAGGAGGCGTCACTGAGCTATGGCTGGTGGCACAATGGCACAGCACAACACAATGGCACAGAATGGCACAATGGCACAGCCCTCTCCTCGCTGCCTGTGGGCCAAGGACTGGAGCCAGGAAGGTGTGGCAGCTCGAAGACCCAGCTAGAGCAGGGTACTCCCAACAGGCTGAGAGCTCCAGCTGGGCAGGCAAGGGGAGCACCATGAGCAGAGGCCAACAGAAAGCATGTGGCTGAGCTCTGTCTGGGCTGAAGTGGGCTCCTTCTGGGAAGAGGAACAGGGTTTCCTTTCCTGGCCAGTTGTTCCACTGATCGGCACCACCCCTTCTGCTCCCAGAGCAGGAAGGAATCAGCCATGGAGAAACATGGCAGCAAGTCTCTCATGTGATTCTGGAAAATGGACTCTTGTCCAGTCCAGGAACTAAGGAAGCAAAGCAGGAACACACTGGCTCTAAAAAGATCAGGAAGACAAGCTCGGCACCCTGCACTGCCTGCTCTAGTGCCAGCCATGCAGCAAAGAACAAGAATCTCAGAAGACAGAGAAGCAGCAGGAACACCAGGGAAGACACTTCCCCTCACAAGCTCTGGTTAGCAGCAGCTTGACAGTCGCTTTCAGCAGAGGCCACTGCAGAAGGAACAGCCAACACTCCTAACGACAAAGCACTGCCACTCCCAACTTCCGTCAGCCTACACCTGGAGCCTCCTCCTATGTTCAGAGGTGATGAGCCTGAATGAACCTCAGATTTTCCCTTCCCAGAACCTGCGGTATCGTCTGCCTGGCGTGCCAAGAGCAAATGCTGATCTGAAGGAACTGCTGCAAATGGTTACGCGCTGCTACAGCCTCCGCGTCTCCGGAAAGCTCTACATCCACGGGCTGCCTACTCTTCCTGCTGCAGATCCCTGGTGTGGAGGAAAGCATGCACTCTCCTATCTCACAGAAACTTCTCACTGGGAACCGCACATCAGATATCCATTAGTGTCATTTCATCTTCACTGTGAATCCTTCTCATGCAATGCGAAGCCTCATTAAGTTGTTCAAATGCTCTGGTGATCCTTACTGTACCAAATCCTTCTTCTATATGTGCTGAACACCCTCCCACATCCACACAAATACACCAGGATGCCCATTTCTAACGAGCAGGGCTGCAGAGCTGTGCGAGAAGAAAGCTAAGTTTGGAAAGCAGGCATTTATCTCCACATGAGATTGGATGTGCAAACCTGCTCTTTGTATCTACCCAACATTGATGCACAAGTTTCAGTTTACTTCACATGAGTAGCAGTGTGTTACTAACCAACGTCAATCATCACAAACACTCCAAAGCCTTTTATTTTATTCTGAATGCAAAGAAACTCTGATGCTGTTAAATGAAGATCCCCACCACCCAGTGTAACTGTGTCAATGACCTTCTGTGGTGATTACAAGAAAAAGAAAAAAACTATGGGTACCTGATGCTGTCGAGGTAGATGCCTGGTCATCCTCTGGCTGAACTGTCTGTCGAATAATTCTGTCAATCTCCAAGACATCCATCCACTGGCTCAACTCATTCTTCAGGTCCGCCAGCCGCTGCTGGGTCGCGATCTTCTCTCTCGCCAGCCGCTCCATCTCATGCTCGTATTCCTTTTCCTTTCTCTTTAAAGTCTACAGACAGAGGGAAGAAACAAATATAATGAGAACTGACAAGAATAATCTACACTAACCTGGGCACTTCCGTGTCCACAGCTCATTTTTTATATCGCCAGTTATGCTTGTGTAAAATGTGTTCAGCTATATTTACACCTGCCAAATTCAGAAAGAACAGGAAGGACAAGAGCTGGCACCTAAAGTACTACTCTGGCCAAATGCTTTCTGCCTTCTGAGGGAAAACTGATGAGCCCCAAAAACTGAAATGCTTAGAAGGAAAGAAAAAGCCTAAGTACTGATGAACTTCTGAGCAAGACACACCACACCAAGAGCCCCTGACCTAGGAGAGATGGTGAAGAACCAACAACCCCCTTCATCACAGGGAAATCCTGAGGTCAAACACCAAGGAACCGTGTATGTCCTGTCTCCTGCTAATGCCCCCTTGGTGCTGGGAACAGCCACAGCCTTTGGCAGGGTCAGGGGAACTGCTGTCAGTCAGCACAATACACAGAAATGCCCCACACTGCCCAGCACTACTGGAAAATATAAACCACACAGACCTGAAGGCGATCAACTATTGAAAGTGCAGCAGAAAACAACAGCTGGTCTTCACCACAGTACTGCTTTAAGAGTTTTTAAGCCAGAAGTGTGTAGCACTGCACAGTCACAGGACAGAGAACCTGTCCCCCAGCCCAGGAACACACTATATGCATAAATAACACAAAATTAAGTGAAACCTCTAAAACCACATACAGACTGTCCATTTTCTGAAGTTACGTTTCACCACTGGGAACTTAAATCCCACACACTTCTGAAAATACCACATGGATGCTCCCGTTCCCTCACTGCTGGCAAGCACTGAGCTCAGAAGCAAACCCCACACCTGGCAGAGGCCCAGGCTCATGGTCTTCTGAACATGTGCTCTTTATTTCTCTCTCAGGTTCTCCAGGATGAGTACAATCAGAACCTGACTTCATGCCTTTCAATAGTTCTGCTGGTGTTGTAACTCACAGGTTTGCTGGGAAGGACCTTAAAGCCTGCTCAGCCAGGCCTTTAATGCAGCCTAAGCCGACACAGTCTGCGGCAGCTCCTGCTGATACCTTTGTCCCGGTAATAACAAAAACGAAAGTATTTTTAAAAGAGTCAAACAATGTGTGTTAGCAGGGCACAACCACTGCAGGTGTGTCAATGAAGACAGTTCCTCTGCCTCCTGGACCAATTGCCTTCAGCTCAGCTAAAAGCCCCTCAAAACAGAGGCAAAGGAGGCACTTCTCTCTCTCCCACTGCTTTCCAAGACAAAGCAAGCAGCAGTTAGGCCAACTTCACAATCCCACAGTTCTGTCCTGGGCAAAGCCCAGCAGACCTGCAGCCCACTGCAGGGAGGGGGCCATGGGGACAGCCAGGAGGGGAGGATGGGGACTCTCAGAATCCTGGCTCTGCACCAGCCCTGACTTGTAGCCTGGAGATTCCCAGGTGGTTGAGGACCAAATCCACAGGATAGCTGTAAAGTCTCTTTTCCTCTTGAGTTCAGCCAAAGCATTTTGCCTGACATGGAAGCAGTCGTGTGCTGTGTGTGCTCTGATCCCCTCACAAAGTGGGGTGGGTGGGACATGGAGCAATGGAGGGGAAGGCGAAGGTGATGAGGAAGGCACCTGCTCCTGGCTCAGGCTTGAACATGCAAGAAGATAACTTGTCTAAATGTCTTCCCCCTCACTATGTGATCAGGAACATGGCAAGTAGAAGAAAGGCTGAGGCTAAACCTGCTGTGCAAACATGTGCCCAGCCCCTCTCTGCAGCATCTCCCTAAAGCTGCTCTCCATGCAGGGCACTGGGGGACAGAACAGGAACAGCTCTCCAGGAAGAGCAAGCACGAAATCCCCGCAGCCCCGGCGCCTGCATCGGGCACAGCACACGCATATTCAAGCAGATTTGGCTTCATTCCCTGCTGTGAGAGGAGACTCCCAGCACTGGGGGAAAGCACTACCAGGAGGTATGAGCAGGGCAGCTGGTAATTAGTTACAAACTTTTAATTACTGGGAAGGCAGGCAAACCCTTAGCGAGCACCAGGAGGAGACTCCCAGCCAACAGAGCCAGGGAGCTCACTCTGTTGCTCTCCAGGCACTCCACAGGCTTTGGGACGTGGCACCAGTCCAAGGCCGGCCCGTGGGCTCTGCCTCCCTCAGGGCAGTCCCAGCCCTTGACTGGGCGCCAGCTCCCGGCAGCCCCTTGCAATGCCGGCACCTCCTCCCGGGGCTCCGGCACAGCTGGGTGCTCTCCAAGGGGAGCTGCTGGGTAGGCTGGAGCAGCAGAAGGGCTGGAGGCACCGGTAATCTTTCAAAAACTATTCTGGGATGCAATTCACTGGGGCTCACTTGGTAAAGATGGATCTCCAGGCAGAGCTGCTCTGGCCTAATAATGAACTGAGTGTGATTAACTGGACCCTTCCTCCCTCTCCTGCAGCTCCCTCCTAGCAGTGCCCCACTCTCTGCAGGTACCTGTGAGTCCAGCTCCTTCCCAGGCTCCACAGGGACTGGGTGTGTGCCCTGCACTGGGAGCTGAGCATGGGAGCAGGAAGGGCCCTGGCCCCGTGCAGAAAAGGGCACTCATCGAGGGACAGGGAGCAGGGACCCTCCTGCCTTTGCACTTCCTCCCACAGCACCAGCGTGGGTGAGGGCGGCTGCGTGTCTCCCCGCGTGCCCTCTGACTGTGGCACTGGCAGCCCTGGGGACAGACAGCTCTCTGGCATCTGCCTCCTGACAAGATTATTTTCTGCAAATCATCCTGCCCACATCAGCTACCAGGATTTCCCGTCAGTCCATAGGAAGTCCACAGCAACAGTCAAACCTTAGTCATTGGGACTGTGGTCACTGACCCACCCCTGCACATCAAATACCTTTAGAGACACCCACTGACCCCCAGGATGTTTTTTTCTGAAACAGGAATTTCTGTCAGCACTATCACCATGGATCCCATGCAATACAAACACAGCAGCTTTAAAATAACATGTAACCATACAGACACTCCTTTCTCCAAACCCAAGCCTACGGGATTTTCCAAAAGAATGGGCACGTAACGGTAGCGCTGAAATGGGCAGCAGAGACCCTAAAACTACAACAACGCAGTAATTGAGAACTAAATTTCAATAAAAGAAATTCATACAAATGTCCGACCACCTTTCCTTCAAGGTCTAAAATTTCATTAAGACAGAAAGGCCTGGGACAGCTGCAGGGCAGGAGCTGCCATCCGACCCACCTCCACGGCCCCGGGGAAGGGCCATGGCAAGGGTTCAGGTCCAGTGCTGGGATGACAGTTAAGCTGTTTGCCAAGGTCCTGAAGGACACACACTTAACCTGGCTCATGAAATACTGATCCTGTTACTTCACAATGGAAAAGTCACTGAAGTTACCTGCATTTCTGTTTTCCTACCTCCTCAGAGAGCAGCCAGGCCAGGCTGGCCCAGGGAAGGGCAGACGTGCCCCTTGCAGCTCTGTTGTTTGCAGAGGGCAGCCCAAAGCTGGGGGTGCCACCTCACTGAGCACAGCCCTCGTGCACCACAGCAGAGCCCACGCACCCCAGACTGCTCTTTGCAAGCACCAGGCTCCAGCACAGACCCTTCTTCTTACGTCTGTACCTCGATCTTTGTAGCATTTCTTTTTTTTTTCCTGTTAAGCAATTGGGAGCCCTGGTTGCCCAGGCAACTGTTATTCTGCAGTGTGAGGAACCTACAGAAGCTACAACTTTAGAACTCTTATTTTTCACGTCTGTGCAGTTAAAAAAAATTCCACATGAGCATCACTTAAAAGAGTAGACCCTGGCCCTACCAAGGCAGAAGATGAGCTATCCCAGAAAGAAACAATGGATTTCCTCATATTCTTGTAAATCCATCCATGGCTTTTGATGCTTTGGGAAGTTTTGCAAATCAGCTGCTGGCTCTGGTGAAAGGGGCTGATGTTCCACTCTAAACATTCTCAGTTCTGCTAAGCTGAAGCTGAGAGCGAACCCAGCAGAGCAAGGGCCTGACCCTCCCCTGCCAGGCACGGCACTGCACTGGGCACAGCAGGGGTTGCTCCGTGTGCAGGTGGAAGCAGCGACAAGGACACAAGGACAGTGGGGATTCCCTTCATCTTTTATTTAAACACCAGCAATCAAATTAAGACTCACATGTGGGTTTGCTTTTGCTCCCCTAAGTATCTGGTTCTCCTCCTGTACCTGTCAGCTCCCAGGCAGCGTTTATCCACCTGGATTGTTGAAGCAAGACCAGATGACTGCAGCGAAAGCAAAGGCCTGACACAATTCCAGAGGTAACACTTCCCCACTTTGTGCCCACTATCCTGGCTGCTTCAGAGCCGCTATTTGCTCCTTGTGTGCACCCCCTGTCATTATTTGGTAAACAAACCATACACCAACGCCTGCTCTCACTGTGTAGCAACAGTCATTTGTCACTGCAAAGAATTTTCCATTTTATAGCTGTCTGTAATTAAATTGCTCACTCTCATGTCAAGACTGGAAATAATGCCCCCAATGCCTTCTCTGCGCCCACCTCAGGAATGCTGCTGGCCCTGCAGTTGGCATTAGCAAGGTTTAAAAGGCCTTATTACACAGCTCCCCTCATAAACATTATATTAGCAATTTAAAAACACACTTTCAATTACGAGCTTTTCCAAATCATATTTCAGCTGTTTTCTTCTCTTACATGGTATTTGCTGATTGAAAATACCTCATCAATGAGCAATCAGGAGAGTGATTTGCAATTTCGAGCTGGGGATCACAGCTGGTGCTGCAGAGAGGGAGCTGCTGGGCCAGGGGAGGTCCTGAGCTGCCATCCCACCCCTGCTGCAGAGAGCTATGATTCCTATATATAATGGGAAGAAAGCTAAATCCTAAGAAAAGGATCTTATCCTTGATGGGACTGCCATGGTGCAGCAGATTCACAGCAGGAGCATCCACCAGCCTGATCCCACAAGTGTTCCAGCCAGGGCCAGAGGGATGCTGGGTCCCCACAAAGCCCCAGACGGAACCCAAACAGTCCCAGCCGCCAAGACTCCACTGGCCAAGGCACCCCACTCACCCGCAGGACTGAGGGGTTTTCCATCAGTGCTATCACTGGGGGGCATTCCTACTCCAAATGGTGCTCAACTGTCTATGGATTTCCTCAGCTGCCACGAGCAGTTTGTTCACAGCCCAGCACCTACAACAACTGCTTGCCCCAACCCCACCTAACCTGCTGCAATGGAGCAGAGCCCATGGGAGCAGGAAAACCGGGAGCCAGTTCCGCTGGCATCAGGTCAGTGTCCCCAGCCTCTTCAGCAACCGCCTGCACTCGCCAAGGTGACAGCACCTGCCAGACCCTGCACGGGACCTGCTCCTGCCGATGCCAGACAGCCCCTCAGTCTGCCAGAAGCAGCCGTGTGGAACCCCGGCTGGTTGCCATGGGAACCAAAGCCACAGTTACCATGGCAACTGCTTCATTCCGCTAGCTCTCGGAGATGAGATCCCACAGTGATGCCGGATGTGCTGGCCTGGTACCGCCGACGGGAAAATCCAGGTCGGGCACAACGGCAGCACCACAGACTGACATCACCGCAGTGCTGCAGCCGCATCTGACTGCAGCCTCTGCCCACTGCAGGACCACAGTCTCACCTTCCCCAGACACAAGGTAAAATCACAACGGGCTTGACCCAAAGCCCCAGGACATTAACAGACCGTGCTCAGCACTGGGAGAAAGGGATGAGGGTCCCGCAGTGACCAGTCCCCAACAGACTGGGAGAGGGGACAGCCCGTGTGCTAATGGAGGGGAGACACAGAACAAGGACTTCAGGCTCCTGGTGTTCGTGCCCTGGCTTCAGCCTCCTAAGACCCCAAACTCAAACTTCACACCAGCACCAGAACCAAAGTAAGGCCTGCAAGGTGAAACAGAGACCATCCCTCGCTCCCATCAGTCTGACCCCCTGCACCACACAGCCGGGCCACGGGTGTTTGCCAGCAGCCTCATGACCCAGCTCCTCCACGTGTTCCACCCCTGGACGAGGACGGCAGCCAAGGAGCGCTGCTGTATTCCGGGAGGTGACCTCACCCTCACGCAGGCACGAGCACAGGGACTTCAGGGAACAAGCATGTCCTTGCTGCAGAGGCTGCACCTGCTTTTTGGCGTGGGGCTGGGCAGGGTGGGCACCACTCACCACTGCTCAACCTGGCTCCAAGAGCAGGGATGAACTTCTAGACAGGAATACTGCCCAGGATAGGAAACCTGCCTGGAGCAGAGCAATCACAGAAATGAGAACACGCAGTGGTATTTACCTTTACCATTTCATACTGATAAATGTGCTTCAGGCTCTTGATAAAAAGAGACATTGGGCCACAATCCATGATCAGAACTAGAGCTGGAGTGTGGCTGTTTGCACCAACCTGTCAGAGCCAGCCTCCTGAAGCACCACGCTCCGGACAAAGTACAAACAGTCACTGGGGCAGAGGGGAGGAAGAATCCATATCAGGAAGAACAAGAATAAATCCAGAGAAAAAAAAAAGAAAAAAAGGCAGCAACCAACTGGAACCCACAGTACAACAAAGCAGGAAGAACCAGAGCCATGCCCAGGCCAGTCACTGGACTCACACTGGTTGCCACCAGTTAAGCAGATCTGTTTTATTCCTTGATATGACTCCCAACGATACAATAAATTCAATTTTAAAGTAATTGAAGTATGATTTGCAATCACTTGGTGTTAAGCTTGGTCATGTGTTTTGCTTTTCCTATTTTTACTTTTTTAACCAGTCACTCATTCAGGAAGCAAGCGAGACATTTCTAATAATTCCAGTGGATTCCAGATGTCCCAAAGACACTGAAATACTGTGGTGTTTGTTACTTGGAAAATGATTCCAAACAAACTAAAATAACTAGGGAAATTAAACCTTTAGAATGTTTAATTTCAAATTCAATTTTGCAGCACCTAAATTTTTAAGAAAATTGTAATTAAAATAATTTGAGGGGAATATGCTTTTGGAGTAACTGTCATCATTTTCTGCAAACAGGAATGAAGCATGCTGCATCTCAAGAAGGGATTATTATTAATGACACAACGGCTGGATGTGGGACCCTTGGAAGCTCTTCCCAAGCCAGTGTGACATCGCACAGACAGCAGCTCTGGAGGGCAACAGGCAGGTTTATGCCTTGGAGTCACAGCCAAAGCTGTCTGTGCCAGGGATGAGGAGGAGACTTCTCTGCAGACACATTTTCACTACATCAGCTCACTGCAGTGCTTCTATATTTTCCTTGCAGGCATCTCTGAGCAGCTGCTGCAGGAGCCAAGGCAGAGTTTTGGAAGGGTCCTGGGTGCAACACTCCCTTTGCTCCCATTCCTACACTTTGGCTCAGCCAACAGGCCCAAGGCACAGGTGAATTGCACCCCTGAACAGAACCTGCCTGGGGAGCAGGGAAGTGAGGGCTTCTCCTGGGAGAGGACACCTCCCAAAACACAGTTCTGGCAGGCGATGGCAGTCCCAACAGCTGCAGGTTCTGACAGAACCACCCCTCCACACCAAGGCAGGGTCCCAAGGCCTGGTGACTCAGAGAAGGGTGCCATCCTCCTGCACCACCTCTCCTCCCTGTTTCCCCATCCATCTAAGGAGGTCAGTGCCAGTTACTCCCATCCCAGCAGCTCCACCCACAGCCCACAGAGCAGATCTGGGTCACCAGAGAATTTCTCTCCACCCACCTCCATCACTGTCAGGGCCATGGTGGCACTGGGAGGACACAAAACTGACTCCAGCACCTGTGCAAGGCCGGGAGGCAAAGCCATGCCTGGGTGGAAACCTGACCTCTGTGGTGGAGGGCTTGGGGCTGCAGCACTGCTGGCACAGCAGCTGTGGTGCCCACACTGTGCCACTCACACCACCACTGCTGCCCACCGACAGGCCTAAGGCTGAAGCTGACAGTAGTGGTGTCAGTGGGGTTTTGGTTTGTTTGGGACTTTTGCTTTGTTTTAAAGGCAGGTGACTTCTACAACATCACACATGAAACAGAGCCCGTACAATCAAGCTGTAACTATCACTACTCTCCTTAGAGCCCATGCCCTCTCTCCCCTTCCATGCCAGTTCTGACAGCAGGCAACAACCCGAACAAGCAACAGCCCCCAAACACAACCCACACCAGCTACCACACAGGAGTATTTCTAAACCCTGTGCTGTGTTCCACTTGCAGGTTGGTTTGGTCTTTACAACCCTGAGTGCTTCTTCAAACTACCACTTAAATGACAGCAGTGGAACAGGCGTGGATTCTCTGACAATTACAAACACACTGACATGTTTACAGTTCCATTCACCCTTTCCAAACTCTCACGTACATGTCACAACTGAGACAATAAAAAAAAAAATCACCATCCCTCTTGGCAAAGGTTAAGAAACAGCTTCCACTCATACAACAAGGTCCAAATCCTGGACATTTTAAGCACTATTGCAGGACATGTTTTGTGGCCAATCCTGCAAATAAAAATGCCCTGAACAGCTCCTTGGATGAGCCTCCCTGCAGCTGGAGGGACAGCTGGGAGTGCAGTTTCACATTTTTAAGCAGCCTCCAACTTGCTTTACTTTACTACTAAACACTAGTTTTTTTAAAGGTCTTATTTCTCATTGCTTTCTGAAATCTACAGATGACACCATGTTGCATGACCACAGCGTATGGATACTGGAGGCCTTCATTATTGGCAATGAGATTTGGGCTAATTAGACAAGATAGAATCAGTGGATCAGGTCAGGTAAACAACATGAAGCAGCACATCTTGGCATGTGAATGCTGCTCACGTGAGGGAGTCATGGCAGGTACTGACGGACCAAACTCTTACTAAACAAGTTTTACAGAAGTATATTCACCTCATAGCTGGCACAGAATAAAAAATAAGAGTTACAGCCATCCTCTTCAAGGTGGGGAACTTAATAGATTCAGCAGCATGGTTTGGCTTATCAATAATCCAGCCACAACAGTGCCTGAATGCAAATGGGTTCAGGTCTTTAACCACAACCAATGGTCAGACGTGTGGATTTGTGTCTGTGGTCTGGCACCTCCCTGCACCAGGAGCCAGCATGGCTGCAAGGCCCTCTGCACCCACCAACACCCAAATCCCAACTCAAGCACTGGTATGGGACTCAAAAATCCACTGCTCTTGTTCTGGTCCTGCACATGTAGACAGGGATGAATTATTGTGCTCAGGCACCGATGAAGCAAACAATAAATACAACAAACTAAAAGACAAAGAGATGCTGTGGTTCTTAACTGGAAAATTTAACCTATGTAAAACCAGTACCTGGTCTGGTCACATGTCTATGAGATTACCTTAAAAAGGGCATCACAAAGCATTTTTACATGCACTACTTAGGCATCTTTGGACAGTACTACGGGTTCATTCTGCCCTGAAGGGAGTCAGTTCTGTTGATTATTGTTGGCACCGATAGGAAACTGTATCATTTTTAGGTGCACAAGATGTTGCTTCAGGCAGTTTGAGAAGCCAAGGGAGATGAGGTGAGGATAAACAACTTAAACATCATAAATGATTGGCAGCACTGGTGAGCACAGGTAAGTCAGTTCCTGAAGGGCTTGTACTCCTGGCAGGAGGTCAGGCATCAGCTCCGTTATATACTGTTTGAGTTTGATGAACTCATTTTCTCAATGATTTGAAACCCGTGAACTTCTGTCCCTGCTTTAACCTCAATCCGAAGCAGTTACACACGACAAAGGATCTGGCAGAGGTGGCCGAGCCGCCGGGCGGCCGAGGCCATGGCCCGGCCATGCCGAGCCAGCTCAGCTGAGCTGAGCAAGCCTCCTCTGTAATCAGAGGAGGAAATCAAGTACACTTCCCCCATAATGAACAAAGCAGCAATTTACTTGGGAACCTAAAGAGATGTCCATTTCCTCGAGCACAGAATACCAGGACTTTATTTTTTAGCCAAACTTTTTTTTTTAGCTCCTGAGAAAAGCATCAGGCCACGGAAACTGTCAGGGGCTACTTCTACCTCCTGCAATGAGCTGGGAGGCAGCTGCAGCCCAGCTTCATCTCACTTTGGAAAGGGAAGGTTTCCATTATGAAGACTACTTCACTTTGGTAAAATACCTCCCTGGCCAGCTGGACTGCAGTTCAAGTGACAGTAAGACTGTTCACACAAGCAGCCTTGTGACTTTTAGATGGCTTTGCCACTCATTTATACATCTCTTTAAGTGCAACCAACAAGAAAAATCAAAAGACTGATTTGCATTAAAAATTTATGTGGGTGATTCCTGGGCAGACTGGCCGCAGGGGCAGGTTTTCAGCCAGTGCCAGTCCACGGCCTTGCCCACCTGTCCTGTCAGCAGGATGCGGGGTACAAGGCCAACCCCAGCTCCTGAGGGAGATAGAAATTCCACCCTTCTTGCCCTTCCCAAGGTAATAACAACAAATTGGTTGTACTATAAATCCTCAGTTCATCACAGCTACATTCTGTCTCTAACACCACAAGCAGGGCTGGCAGAGGACTTCTGCAAATTTGTAAGCAAAGCCTACTTCACAGAGTCAACACTGCTCTGTGGGACCATGGCCCATCTGTCACCACAGCAGCTCCCCCAGTGCCTCTGCCATACCCAAGCAGCACGTGCAGGGGCTTGGGATCACAGCTGTGCCTTGCTTCACCACCTTCCAAAGATTTCTGCTCTATGCCTTTCGCATGCCCTAGGAAGCTCAGCTGTGTCTCAGATTTTGGAAGCACATTGTTATTTAGTCAGTGTTTGAGTTGTACTGGGGAAACTGGCCAACAAGCAAACTGCTGGGCTGGCTGCACTGCAAGCCAGTTGTCCTGGAGTCACCTGATGAGCAAATCACCTGGATCTCACCTTACACTAAATGTAAAATAGAAAATAACCCCCAAAACTAGAGGGTGTTCAGGTGCCACAGTGACAGGCACAGTTTGAGAACACAGAGGAGCAGTCTTGCTTAAGGGCTTCACTTAACTTCCAAAGAAGGTGATTACATTCCCTAGGGGGCAAGGAATCCTTCTCGGAGAATCAAAGCCCAATGCCCAGCTGCAGGGGCTGTGAGCTGTGTTTGATGTCTGCCGGGCAGGGCAGGGCTGGGCTGGGCTCCCCAGCTGCCCCTTCCACAGCACAGCCCTTTGGCAGCAGGGCTCTCTGGGAGAACAGGCCTGTCCGGCCTGCCCTCTGCCAGGGGTCACTGCTCGGGGGCAGCTGACAGGACGGGGCTCTGCTCTCTCAAAGCAAACAGCATTTTATTCCCACCGTGGTTTTCTTCCACATCAGCCCATGTATCTTACAAACTTCCCTGAGATCTCCAGTATTTTCACTCAAGTTCTGCAGGCAGGAGAGTGAGGAATAAGGGCCGAGGTGGCCTGTGTAACAAAATGGGCTTGGTTAGAGGTGTGTGTTGGGGTCTGGAGCCCACCCTGCAGCCAAACCCACCGACACTACTCTGTCCCTCAGCGAGAGCGGCAGCACAACAGCCCACACTGCCTCAAGCTGAATCACCAGCTAAAGGGATTATTAACTTCCAGCTGCGTTGGGCCCCATTTCCTTTGTGCAACAGTGTGCTTAATTGCAAGTTCTAATTTACTGTTGCAGGGCACAAGCGGAGGTCCAAGGATAAATTAAAATGACAGCTCTATGGGAAGTTCAGAATTTAACTTTCTGACTTATCTGATTTGATGCAGATACAAATATTTAAATCCAGCCAAGGAAACAAACAGCCTGTTTCTAAGAAGTTCCAGCTGGGAAGGGGGAAGAAAGGATTTTGTAGGAAGAGAGGCTGCAGCAATCAGTGTACTGTCACTGCCTGCGGGAGCAGAGCAGCTGCTGCAAAGTGCTTTGGCCAGTGCTGTGCTCCTCCCCTGCCAGGCTCATTAGGGTTTGGGTTTTTTGGGGTTTTATTTTCCCTTTAGTGAAAAACTGCTTTGCTATCCTGAGAGTAAGACCTTTTACTTTTAAATATCTTTTGTACAATTTCCCTGTTCTCTTTTCAAGGGAAGCACCGAGCCTGTGAGTTAAACAACAGAGCCTGGCCCATGATCAGTGCTCATCCCCACTCTGAAGCATGTTAGTTTTGTTGAAATAGATCAAAGCTAAATTCAAACTGCAGTTAAAAATTTTAAAAGAAATTTTATTTTTATTTTTGAATGCTGAAAATCCATATCAGATTTCTAATAATCTGGGGTTTTTTTTCAGGCAAATAAACAGCACTCAAGTTTTTAGCACAATCAAATCCTGTGACTGAGGCACAGACCCACGGCTTCGGCGCTGCCAAGGAAAACTGCGCTCGGGATACTCCCTGAGCAGCTGCCAGAGACGCTCCCACTGCCCAGCAAGAGGATGAGGAGGACGAGGCAATGCAGCGAGGAGGTTACACAGCGTCACAATGTGCCGTGTCAGCGCCCGCGGGGCAGTGAGCCAGCCCTGTGCCGGGTCAGTGCTGGCTTCCGGCCGCCCGCGGGCAGTCGCGCCACGCCAGCCAGGGCTGGTGCTCGCCATGTGCTCCCCACACACGTGGACGTGGACGCTGCACGGGAGTGCCCGGTCACAGAGGTGGGAAGGCAGCTGGGATGGGCCTGAGGACACAGTGACCTTCCTCGCCACACCGGGCAAGCACCCGGCCGCAGGCGTGCTGACTGACCCTCCTGCCACTGACCCAGCACCACCACAGCGAGCGAGGGACAGCGACAGACAGCGAGGGACAGCTGGCCCCGTCCCAGTGCTGCACGCCCCAGACCAGCCACCGCAGAGGTTCCTCCCGCAAACTACAGCGTCCGTGGTGCACGGGCAGCACAGCTGACAAAGCAGAGCCTCTGTCGGCATGAAGGTCCCCACACCAGAGCGGAAATAGTGTCATTAACCCTCCCACAATCTCTGCATTTTCACTTCACTGACTGATTCAACACTGGTGTAACTACACCACCCCAAGACCCCCGTCAGTGGGCACACACAACAGCACCAGCACACCAGAGCAGCTGGGTCAACAGACCCAATTCCCAGCCATCCTGATTCCCAGAATGGATCCGTGCTGGGAAAATCAATTCAAAGGCAGCACTGAAAAAGACCCTGAGTGGAAACTTACAGGAAACAAAATGCGCTTCAGAATCTGTTAATACCTTCTGGACCATCATAAAAGCAGTTTACACTCCCTAAGAGCACATGCTGAGAGTTTCACTCCCAGCCATTTACAGAGCAGGCTCGTAGGCAGCACAGAACTACACCACCCCGAGGCTCCAAGCACTGCACAAGGGAGCAGAGAGGAGGGAGAGGCAGGACTGGCCATCACCACTGACAACCTCAAACAGATTTTTAAGTTGCCTTCCAAAAGCATGGAGTAAAAACGCTGCAGAGCAGAGTCTGCTCATGGAGAAGTCTGCACCTGCATCAGTATTCCCAGGGTGTCAGCCACCACTCCAGAAACAGCTCCACTCCTGATACCCTGATTCTGGACTCGCCCCCCAGACACGAGAGCAGGGGATCAGCTCACTGCTCCCTTACTGCTAATGGAGGCTCATCCCCACCAACATCAGCCTGCCAAAATCCAAACAAAGGCTCAGATCTTCTCTAATGCCTGTTAGGCTTCAATACAACCACACCCCTAAAAGCAACCCTTTTGAGCAACACAGATAGTGGCCAGGTACAGTCAGAATTTGCCCCAAGCAAAGGCTCTCTGAGAGAAGCTAAGAGAAGACTAAGAGAGGGGCTGAGCTGATCTAACTCTGAGGCATTACTGACTGTCCAAAGTAAAGCTGAAGCGAGTAATCACTGTCTAGCACTTCTGAACACTAGAGTGAACCGATGACTGAGGAAAATGGGAAGAAAGTGAGGAAAAGATTACATTTCACTGTGGAAAAGCCCACTGTGATCAGTCCTCAGCACCCTTTATTCCAGCCAAAATGTACAACGTGTACTGGCTCTCTTCATTTGCACTATAAATTCAGCAACTCTTCCAGTTTCCAGATGAATTTTAATTGCATTACATGCTGCTGATTTCACACTCACAGGGGACGATATCTACAACAATTTCTTTTGTGCCACCATTAACCACTTTCACAAACATTAAACAAGCAAACACTAACACTTACTTCCCTCCAGCTGCAAACACAACTGAGTTTTACCTGGGCTTTCTCCAAGATTCATTCCTGGCACCCCATCCACCTACGGGTTCATGGTGTAACCCCAAATTCCAGGCTTTCCTTGCCTCCAAGCAAATGACCTGTACTCACATCACCATCTCATAAAAATTTTGAGACATACCAAACCTTCACAGAAATCTGCCTTTTGGTTAAGCAAACAAAAAACCTCCCCAAAACATACAGATTAAAATTCACCTGAGCCCAAAAGGAGCAACAAGTTCACTCAGCCTGAATCTCTAAGGTCATCCGAATTATCGGCTCCCTGCCACCAGCACTGCTGGTAAGGATGATTTATGGTCAATTTGGAACTTCTAGAATAAGGAGACTGCATGAAGCAAGTGTTCCTAAAAGATCTAACTGTTCTGGAAACCTGGAGTTTATAAACGACCATGTTCACGTAGGAGAAGGAGGAGGAAGGGGAGCTTCTCTCCCGTTTTCCTTTGCGCTCCAAAGTCCGCTCTGGTCCCCGCACGACCCCAGCCCCCAACCCCGTGAGCGCTGCACGTACCTGGATGTATCGCAAGGCACTCCTGAGGACACTGAGGTTTGAGGTCTTCTTGTCATCTACGTTGGGGATGTTACGCTTTAAAGTCTCAAAGCACTCTTTCAAATGTGCACGTCTAAAGAAAACACAGGTGGGCCGTCAGCTCGCAGGACACACACCAGAAACCAATTCCACAGAGGGGTGGGCTTAATTGGGGCCTTAATCCAGCAAAGCACCTACACCTGTGCATAGCAGCCCTGGGCCCATCAGCACGGCATGCTCACAGCTGAGCCAGCTCACCTCAGTAGAGACTGTGCCTGGATTCTAGCCCAGATTTGTGAGGAACACTGTGCAGCCTTAAATGAAATATCTCATCTCCTTGTGCTGGTGCTTCCACTGTCACCATACTTCCAATTTAGCTAGTCAGGCTTGTAAGAGTTTTGGGTCAGAAACTGATGTTTACTGGGTGTTCATACTGTACACTGACCCCTGATTTTCGATATTTTACTCCTTTTAAATCAAAAGAGTCAAACCGTTATGCACTGTTACTGCTTTGCGGGATCAGGGCTTTGCAGGGTGATTGGGACGCAATGGTGCAGTTAAACAGAACATACTGGGAAGCAAGAAAGGCAGAATTGAGCTATAAGAAAGCAAAGCAATGCTGCAAGATTCAGTAAAAATCACTAAGAATTTTGTTCAGGTTATTTGTTTAAAAAACAAACAAACAAAAACCCGCCAAAGGCAAACAAATATTGATAGACGATAGGCCAAAAAAAAGGAGGGGAGTTACAATTAAAAAACCCAAACCCCTGGCTTTCTACGCACCTGTTCTTCTCCAATTTATTATGTACTTCCCTGGTACCAACCCTGTAACCCAAACAGAACAAAGATCAGCTCAGAGTCAGGTTGAAAATTCCTGCATTGCACCTGTGCTAGCAGCAGAGAGAGAGAGTGTGTGTGTGTGTGTGTGTGTGTGTGTAGGAGATACAGGTTGAGATCCAAAAGCAACAGAGGTGTTCAGGTATCACTGGTTTAACATCAAGTACAGATGTATTTCTGCCTATACTGTTTCAAGATAACCTCCATACTTTACACGTGCATCAGATGAACTAAGCATTGTGCATATACTGCACACAGGATACAAAGAGGTGTGATGTGTGTGCATATACACACACGGCTACTACCAACGACAGGGAAAGACACAAAGTATGAGTTGTAAGTATTTGTACAGTCCCAGAGAGCCCAGATTCTGACCTGGTTCTGATCTACGCCCACGCTCCAGTGGGACAAGGTTTGTGCAGTTTCAAATTCAAGTGTACAGGACTGGGCATACACTTCCAACTGCTCTGGGTTTTTACTGTGCCTCAAACAACACAGCTGAGGATAAACGTGGAATGAAGCAATACAGGAATCCTCCAGTCACTGCTCAAGGAAGAAGCAGAGTGAGTTTCTGGTTTTGGGGTTTGAGTCCACCCACTCTCCGAGTCAGAGGAGTATTTTTAGCAAAATCCAAACAAATATATGTTATCTCAGTTTTTCAGCTACAGCAGCAAACATGGAGATTTTGAGTCTCTTCCATACACTGTGAAAAGTAATTATTTGCCTTTGACTGAAAATGCAGGACATTGAGGTAATCATATTCAGTAAATTGCCAGGTATTTGAAAACAAATATTTGACAGCATTTTCCCATGAAACATTTACAGGCTGAAAAAGACACCTTTTCCGTGCTTATGTCTAATGGAGCAATTCTGGGGGGATGCAGTGGTGACACTGCACTCCACACTGGCACCACAGCCCTGCCCACCTACCAGGGACAAAGCTCAGCCCGACAGCACAGGAGCAGTTTGTGAGTGCACCTGCAGACACCCCACTGCCCACTGCCAGGGCAGCCAAACTTGAGCAGCCTGCCCTGGTACCCCCTGACAGAAGAAATCTCCTCCCCAGCCCCCTCCCTGAACCCACACAAACTCAATGACAACGTCTCTTGATTAGTGCACAGACTGACAGACCCTTTCTGCAGCCATGTGTTCTACAGAGAGGCTGAGAAGATCCCAGTCTTCCTTAGAGGAATTACACTGGCATTTTACCAAAGCCTTTATCTTCACAAACTCCTACCTGCATTACCTTCGCTGTTTCCCTCTAAGCATTTTGGGATCTCTGTCTCCCAAGGGACACTCTGAACCCTTTTTCCATCCACTACACATCTCCTCCGGCCCCTGTGGGATTTGCACACCATCTCCAACACCCCTGCCAAGGGTCATCCCCCTGCTGCAGACAGCCAGGAGAACAGTCAGAGGCCCAGAGAGCATGGCCAGGAGGAAGACTGAACAGATCCAGGTCATTTTTCCTGCAGGAAAACTGTGTAGCCAAAGCAAACAGGTAAAACTGCTGCAAAGAAGGGAATGGTTTGTTCTCCCAGTCCACAAGCAGTAATACCAGACTCCGTACTGGGATACTGTGGTCTGGAAACAACCACCTACAGAGAAGGCAGGATCTCCACCAGCCAAAGTCCTTAAGAACAAGTCAGACAAACACTAACCTGGAGCAACATCAGAGCCACAAGTCCTGTCCAAGGGTGAGGACAGCCTTCAGCCCCTTCCAGCTGCAAGATTTTGAGCAAGCGGGAGGCCCTTAGCACTTACAGCACTGAGAAACTGAAACAGCAACCCAGGTGATCTCTGTCCTGGGAATAACATCTCCCAGATCACATTCCAGTTTTCAAGAAAACTCCCACAAACAGCAGTGCCCTTTGATTTCCCTGACCAGTACAAGCAGAGATCTTTTGCCAAACATAACATGAGATGCCACTTGAGATCAGACAGGCAGGGCTGGGACTTGCTTCCTAACACTGGCTTGGAAAAAAACCACCTTACACAGAATCTTACAGTATGGAATCAGGGAGGAAAATAAAAACCCATCAAGCTAAAAAACCCTGCTCTCAGCAATTCAAAGACATCAAACATCCACAGGTCGTGGTATTTCTGATCTGACAATGCTCTGCACAAGCAGGAGCTGCTCCAGAGCGACGCAGCTTTCGGTACCATTTTTGCTTGGTCCCTCCCAGACACGTACACACACACAGCGCACTCACCCTCCAATTCTCTTCTTGAGCTCGATGGGTTTCATGTCGTCTGCCGGTGCCAGCTTCAGCGCGCCGAGCGGCGCGGGCGCTCCCGGGTGCTGCAGGGGCTGGATGGGCTGCGGGACCACATGGTGCTGGGAGATGGCCAGGACTGGCGCCGCGTAATGCTGGAGCTGCTTGGGGCTGCCCGACGGCGGGGTCGCAGCTTTCCCATCCGGCAGGGGTGGGCCCGGCGGCCTCTGGATCACCGGCGCCACCGACGAGGCTTCCTTAGGGACACTGGGAGTGCTTACGAGGGGCTGGTGGCGGTGCACAAGCGGCGGGGACAGGGCGGTCTGGGCTGCTTGCTGGGGGGAACTGGTGACAACAGGGATGGGAATGACTGAAATGGGGGCTGCCAGCGGCGGGGGTGGCGGGGCCACTGGGGCTGGGGGGGAGATGGGCACCAGCAGTTCGCTCCGGGGCTCTTCTGGGGACAGGGCACTGTTGGCCCGTGGCACGCTGGCCTTGCCCACCTTCTTCTGCTCCTGCTCCCTTTCCAGGCGGAGCTTCTCGTGCTTCTCATTCTCCTCTGAAAGAGAAACACCGACAGTGAGCAATGGCACTTCCCTGACCTTCCCTGGTCGCAGCCTCCAACCAGCACAGGGCAGGATCCTTAGGTTAAAATACCCTGGGTTTTATACTATCCTGAGTAAATCCCAGCTCAATGGGCACTGCACTGATACAAACGCATCAGGACATCTCTTTACTGCTGTGGATTTTATTCAAGCTCTTAAACTTGGCTTTGATGTGTGTACGTTCCTATATGTTTTTAGAACACCAGATAAAGTAAATGAAATCTGTGTGGCCTGACTAGCAAAATAAACCTCATCAAACGCAACCCAGGGCTCTGGCTTTAATTGCGTGAACCTGGCACAAACAAAATTTATTTATACAAGTCCTGTGGCGCCAGTGGCCCTGGCATCTAGACATCGCACAGCCTTAATCAAATATCTCCAAGCCCGCCATCCATGAGGCTCAGCAGATCCCACTCCTGACAACCTCTGAGGAGCTGCAACAAAAAGTGGTGCATCAATCTTTTCACAGTAATATTCAAATATTCAGAAAATAAACCCTTACTTCAAATAAACCCTTACTTCATCAAGGAAGGGTTCAGGGGAAGGATACAGCGTGTCTTGTCTTATATAGTCGCCAGTATCAGGTAATTCAGAGGAAGCTCTAAGAAACATCCCAGCAGAGCCTGTGCAGGAGAAGCCTGGGCTCCACCAAAGAACTGAAGTTAGAATGTTTATTTAGGAAATTAGAGAGAAGAGCGTGTGTACTGCCACCTGGAATTACCAGGTTATGTTCAACCCCGCAGTGGTCTTCGAGAAGAATCTGTATTGAACATAACAAGTGGAACAAGGGGGAAAAGGCCCCACCAGGCAGGAGCTGCCCAGCTCTTGCCACCACCAAGGGGCCCTGACACTACTGGGGTACTTTCTTATCCACATTTTGATTTAGAGGGGTGTAGTGCAAAAACTACAGAGATCAACACAGGGAACGAAACTCTTGTTCCCGATTCTGAATGCCTTTTGGTACCTGTGACCACATAGTGACACTGTCCCAGATTCAGTCGACGCAACTTCCTGAAGTTCAGCTGCAGCAACAGCCCAAACACACCCCAACCTCCCCTTAGGAGCCCACGAGCCAGGTCAAGCACCCAGCTGTCAGGGTAAACACTGTCCAGCTCCCACACAGGGAGAAACCAACCCCAGGATCGAGCTCTAACACCAGGGCTGCAGCCTCAGTCTCTGATCCTGCAGCACTCACAAAAGCACCACATGAAATTCCAGCATCAGGAAAGATTTCACATCCATACAGTGCTCTTCCCAGGGTTCCCTGAAACTAAAATCCGAAGTTTTAATTCAATTTCTGCAGCACAAGTAGGGGGTAAGTGAGTGAAATATCTGACTCCAAAATGGGAGAGAGGTTGCTTAAGCAGCAGCTGAATCTGAAAGTTGCATTTCTCTGTATTTTCTCAAAATATTTCAGAGTAATTATCAACAGTTCCTTAAAGGAAGAAGCAAAGCAGCGCAGGGTGGCGAAAACCCCAGTAAGAATCCCCTGATGCAAACACAAATCTTAGCTACTGACAATTTTGGAGTGGTTCAGCTGAACAACATTAGTAACTAATAAAGAAAAGCCCTTTGTCTGCAAATCTTTTGCTCCACTTTGCTGCTGGTTCGCAGCCAGAGCCAACGTGATGGCCCTGGCACAGGGTGCATGAGGAAACCCAACCCCGAGGAGCTGCTGACTCACGGTGTTCCCTGAGCGTGTCCGGCCACGCCGCCAGCACAGGCACCCGGCCTTGGGGACAGAGAGCGGCCGGGGCTGACCGGCACCACCTTCCCAGGCACACGCCAGGCCAAAGACCACACAACTTCCACCCAGACTTAAAGCTGCACCGAGACCCAGAGGAGGGAGCAGCAAAGGAGTCATGAATGGGAAGGCCTGGCCGTGCTGGGGTCTGGTGAGGACAGCAGGAGCTGCCCGGACTGCTGGCGGTGACACCGGCACGGCACCGCAGGGGTGCAGCCGGGACAGCCGCGCTGTGCGCTGACGGCAGCGCTCTGCCCCGGCTCTGCCCTGCGGGAGCAGCAGTCAGCACGAAACTCCTACAGCCAGTAACATTCGCTCATGGGGAAGGGAAAGACGAGGGAAGCAAGGTTAAAGCACGCATTACTGATCAGAAATATTTATGTAAATGTCTCTGGAAGCAGGTGCAGCCCTCGGGCTGCTGACAACCTGCCAGCAAGGCCTTTGGTGTTGCAAATCCTGAGATCCCTTGAGCTAAAGAGTTTATTTCAAGGATTTTTTTAGCCAAAGTCTGACACCAATGAGCTACTGTCCTCTTGTGTCTGACTTATCCACAGGTAGAAAGGACCCATGCTCCCAACCCCAGTAAAAGGACTGGACGGTCCCTGAGCCACCTCTTTGGACAGAAACCCTTCCACTGGGTGGTGAAGATCTGTCTCCTGCTTGCTTTGTACTCACACCTTGCACACAAACCAAAGACACCTTTGGAAAAAAGCCCCCTCAAGCTCTATGATTTCCCATATGAAGGCAGCTCACCCATGTTTGGTCACGGATACAGTTCAGGGATGGTGCCAGTGTGCTGTGTGCTCAGACACACACAAACCTCATTTCTTCCCGTGCGGCACACTCGGCACAGGAACTCCTGCAAGCCCAGACATAGAAAGCAGCCAAGGCTCAGGACATCCCCTTGGGCTAAGAGAACAGCTGAATCCCAAGATGCATCCCAAAATTATGTGTAATTTCCAGTCATTCTTGATGTTCTCATCAAGGGGACTGCAGACGGAACAAACCACGTGAACCAGTCCTGAGAACCCCCAGGGGGGCTGAACCACAGCCTAGGAATGAGGGGCCCAGGAATCCCACCCTGCCCACGCCCCTCCGCTTGCTGGTAGGTTCAGGTGGCAAGAGTGGGGACCTCAGCTCCCTGGCCGTGCCACCCAGGCAGCAACAGCCATGCCAGCAGCCATGGGACAGAATAGCAAATCCTGTCCCAGGAGGACACAGAAACAGGGTCAGCACCCCTGACCAGTGGCCCGGTCCTATTTTAGGTCCTTGATGGTCCAGGAATACACAGTACCAGGCACTCTTTGTTACCTAATAATCTGCTGCGTTTAAATATATCTCCTCCCTTTTGCCTGCCCTGGAAATGCCACCCATCTGTCACAGCCAGCGCTGCCAGCGCCGGCCAGGGAGCAGCAGGCAGAGCCACACGTGCCTTCGGGCCAGCAGCGTGGGGAGGCAGCAGCCAGGGCATGGCCTGAGCCTCCTCCAGAGCCATGATGGAGGAGCAGGCCTCAAGGAATGTCAGTGCCCTTTTAATGCTTCTATTTTTCACTAGGGACACTATCAGGACTCAGAATTTATCAGAGGCGTGTGCCTTTGCATAGCCAAACATCCTACCTCTGTGTGTACTCAACAGTCCCTCCACCGCACAGGGAGAACATCCCTAACTCCAGGAACAGTGAGGCAGTTCTGGGGTGTCATTTTCTGAATGGTCTGAAGTGTTTTTCTGAATCATTCAATGCTTCTGGGAGCTTGTCCTGCAGACCCTGAACCACTACAGCCCCGGAGAGGAGTGCTGGGTGTCACTCATGCTGGATATGCAGCAGTGTCACCCGCAGGAGTCACTCCAGGCTCCTACCAGGAAAGTGCTGTGGACAGAAGAGTCTCCAGGGATTTCCTGCTCCTGAGGCTGGCCTGGAGGGAGACAGCCATGCCAAGAGGAAGGGCAAGCTGGAGCCTGGAGCTTGGTTTCTGTTTCAGCAGGTCCCTGGCTCTGCAGAGGAGAACCAGGAAAGGGAAGATAAGAACAGTCAGCAGAACTGGAGCCCAGTAAAGCTCAGCCTCAGCCAAGCAAGCTCTGAGTCATAGCAAATGCTGCTGACACCAGAGGCTGCAGCACACAGCCATGGGCACTTCCAGGCCCAGGAACAAGCTGCAGGACTGAGACCCCTTTGAAATCAGGACTCCTTTTGCTGAGCCCTTCTGAATTTTGGTTGACAACACAAGTCCCACTTTTCTCTCCCATCTTTGCTAAAGCTTCACTCTTTGGTGTCCATCCCCTTGCAGTGCTGCTTCTTCCCCAGCAACACGGCAGACCCAAGACACAGCACTGCTTCTCAAATCCCTCCTGAGGTCGTGCCCGCAGGACAGAGCTGGCCGCCAGGCACCTGGTGACACTTCCATATGACCATGCACTGCTACTGCTCGTGGTGCTGTGTTTGGACTGCAGCCCGATACCAAACAGTCCTGTGTCCCCTCCTCCCCACACACACTGGGCCATTCTGGCACCTCAAAGACAGCCTAAACCGTATTTCAGGAGAACACTGTTCACAAAGGAACCTGAAATGCTTCATGATTAGAACTCAGAAGCTCATGACACAGTCCAGAGGAGCAAGAGCTAAGCCAGCTCACCTGGAGTTTCGGTTTCCGGGATTCAGAGAGCCCTGCTCCTACTTGACACTCTCCCTGCTGAGCAATCTTGCTGTATTGGCACTGCTGCCACACACTCACACCTCATCTGTAGATCAGGTCACCATTCACAACTACAATACTCGAATCTCCACTTTCTCAGCCAGAGAATGGTGACACCTTTATGTCATATCTCTAAAGGTAAAGGAAAATCAGCCTTCACGTGAACTATCCCACCTCAGCGCCAACCAGTACAAACCATTAGTGAAACCAGTGACCTCGGTATCCAAACTTGAAATGAATTAAGAGAAATGACAAGGTGATCCTCTCACCTGGCAGAATCTAAGGAGCAGACACATCCTATTCCTACTTTATGGAGACAGATGACTTACAAGGAAGCATTTACTTTCAACAAAACCATCGCAGCTCCTGGAACACAGCAGGGCCCTCAAGAAATCTTGTAGTTCAACTCCCAAGCCCCAAAGAAGAAACAACCATAACTAAATACCTGGCAGCCATTTCTCAAAGCAACAGCTTCTCCAGTCTCTACAGATACTTTACATTGTGCTTTAATATGCTATTCCAGTGCTTAAATGAAACCCTGAATCAGCTCCAGAGTCATCTTAGCGGCATTTTAGTTACAACTCTTTGTGGACAGAAGAAAGAAATAAAGGGCCAGGATTTAGCAGTACTACAAAGGAAAAGAAAACAGATCAAGACTGCTAAAAAAATAAAACCATCATGGAGAGCCTTATCTATACAAAGACACGCCAGAGCCATCAGGTTGCCAGGGTGCCACGCGCTGTCACGGCTCCAGCACCGCAGCTTGGCAGGCTGGAGGGATGTACAACTCCCATTGTACCTTTCTGTGGCATTTGGGATAAAGTGCAGGAAAGCACTGGCTCTGAGAGGTGGAGTGGGCACCGACAGCACATGCTGACTCTGCTCTACCATCCGAGGAGCTTCACCTGGGCAGCCAAGCAGGTAAGCTGTCCTACACAAGGTGGGTCTTGGCTTTTCCATCGGGCATTGGCATTTTTAAGAGATAGGGAGACAAAGTAATGCACTCTGATAAGAAGCACGTATGTGTCAGCTGAACAGCTTCTGTGTCACAGCTGAGAGCCAAAAGTGGCACTGATGGCAGGCAGGACCAAACCCACCTGCTCCCACGCACATGAGCACACCGCTGTCCCTGCTTCTGACTCGGGGACAGGGGCACACACTGCAGGAACACCGTGAGCAATGACGTGCCTTAAATGTACAGGCTGGAAAAGAACAGCAAACATGAGCTGACTTAGTAAAGTGTATTATAAACAAACCATGTACTCTTAAAACAGACCAAAAAACCCACAGATGTGCCCTCAGAAGGAACTCCGAGACCCCACTTCATCCACTGCTGGCAAGTGTTCTGCAGGCTGCTTTGAGTCAGCCAGCAAACACACTGTGTGT